>JAPMOQ010027631.1:230702-316516 GCA_026543055.1 Argiope trifasciata | reverse complement strand
TAAACAAAAAAAGCTATTCGTTTATTTTTTAATATTATTGTTCTTTTATTGTTGAATATTATTGTTTGTTTATTCGTTTATTTTAAACAACAACAACAAAAAAACTATTCATTTTTTGTTTGAAATTATTTTTATATTTAAAATATCTTTTTTTTTTAATCTGGGAGACAATGACATTGATCCTTTTGCAGGTAACCCGCAATTAAATGTTTTGTTACATCAGGTTGTCACAGCACTATCATTTATGCTTGTATTCTGCATAAGCTTTTAAAATAAATATGCATCATAAAATGCAATAAACATCCATAATAAAAGGGACTTATATGGGTACTAATTTTAAATTAATAAAAGCTATCCACATTTGGAAATTGGGGGGTAAGAAAGAGGGATACCCTCCCGGAACTTGTATTTCCTGATGCCCTCCAGAAATCTTAATTCGGCCCTTGTGCAACATGTGATTATTGATATACAAATATGCACTCGAGCAAATCAGCTGCAGGAATGAAAACGTGCGAATTATGTGCAAAATATATTATTCAGCTATTTCGTATAATTCATAGTTATTTCATAATCTTTTTTTAGTTATTTCGTACAATAACTGATCGTGATTTATCAAATATTTCATCGGATAGCCAGTTATTTGATAAAATAATTGATCATGTGCAATGAAATAATGGCTTCCATGTTCCAGAAATATCTCTATAAATTCTGACCCCAATTCAACTGCATGAATAAAAATGTAAGAATTATGTATAAAGTATGTAATTCAGCTATTTCGTATAATTCTTCATGATTTTGTAGATTCATTGCTTATTTTATGAAATAACCGATCGTGATCAGATATTTTATCAAATAACTAGTTATTTCATACTTGAGCAAATACAATGAAATAATGCATTTCATAATCAAACAATACTGTATAAATTCAAACAAAATTTTTACTGAACACTTACTTCTTAATCTCAACAAATGTTTGCTATTGAACTTTCTTATTTCCATTGAATTAGTCATGCGGTTGACGACGTTTAAGATTGTTGGATGTGCTATGGAGAAGTTGTATTCTATTAATCATTTATTGCACATTTTATTTCAAGCATCCTTTCCTTTTACTTCATTCTTTAATAAAAAAAATTTCCCAGCCTTCTCAAATTGCAACTCTCGCCTCTTGTGTTTGGTCTAATGTAAAAACAAGATATTATATATATATATATATATATATATATATTATATATAAAAATTCCAGCTTAGGTCTACAAATAAGTTTTTTATTTTAGTTACTTTTCATTAAATAGTTACCAAAAAATAAGTATAAAAAATTAATGATTTTCGCAAGATTTGATTTATTCTTCACTTTCACGTGAAAAATATTGAAATCCTTGCATTTTACCGATTGAGTTCCTGCCTGCTGATTTCAATTTTCATTGCAAACTGCTAAAACACTATTTAAAGTAATAAAAATTAATTAAATTCCATTAATGAATTAATATTTGAAAAACTGTATTAAGATCAAGTGTTATTCACTGCAAGTTTTTAAAAATGCATATTTGAACTTGAGTGGATCAATAAAAAATATTTTAATAACGATTAAAATTTGAACAAGATATATAAATATATATAGGGAAAGTGTGAACTAATAGTAAGAACTGAATGACTTATTTGTATATTGTTAACCCTTTTTTCTCTCGGAAATGTAATTCGATGCATAGTTATTCACCTGAAACAAAGGTTTGTTGAATGGTCTGGAAAATAAATATACAGAATTACTTTAAGTCGAATTTGTGCGAAAAATTAATATACATTTTACCGTTCCGTTGGAATGTTTGACAACCAAAATCGAAAATAAATAAATAAAACGCTAAAATAATGCATCGTTATGAACGGTGAGTAAGACGAACCATCCAAATACAAAGGGTTTGTCAAAATTTCAAGTCTGCTTCATGATTTAAAGTCACCCTGTATAATATTTATATTTCCCCGACACCTTCTAAGAAATAGAACATTCTTATCTCCCTTTCCCTGCATATATCTAAGAAAATGCGGACCTTGTTTTTACCAAATCGTGCAAAGAAAGCAAAAAGTCATTTCTATGTCCAAACGATATTAGGCATGTAAAGGGGACCAAAAAATAAAGAATGCGTTCATCATAACTCGATTTTGTGAGTGTTTCGGACGACCCCCTCTGTAGTGACTTTTCATTCTTTGGGTAATTATCACTCTAGACCTCACTGCAGTCACCGATTCAAAGGAATTCCCGAAAAATGATTCATTCCAAAGCATTCTTCTTGAAAGAACAAACAAAGAGAGTAAAGGAATGCGCGCAAATTAAACACACACCTCTTGTCGCCAGAAAGAAAAGAAAACTTCTCAAGGGTGGGCTTCGAACGCCGTGGGTGTCCGCTGCATGATTCCCAACTAACGACCCGTTATGTTAACAAAAAACAAAATAACTTCTTTCGTGGTGGCCGAGCTGCCTTCTTCTCACCAGAAGGCGGGGAAAACATAAGACTCGGCCCCTTCTACTTTTCCGCCAATAAAAGTTGCACGCTCTCCTGCCAATGGTGGTCGCCGCGCTAGAAATGGGCGTAACTACACAGTTACCTCAGTGAAGTTAAAGCAATGTTTTTCCATTCAGCATGAAGTAGTAACGGTCGGTTCGACTGAGCGAATCGTGAACCCTTCGTAGGGATGAGTTAACATGTCCCTCAGTTTTTCCATCGATAGGATTCTATCACCAGATTTCGGGCCTTGCAAAAGCCGGGTCTTAGACAGCACAACAAACATCTGTTCTGTCGAAGGCTTGCCTGACACCATCCAAGGCTTGTGCAAGAGCGAAGACTTCAGTTACAGGAAATTAGTGACAGACACCTGCAAGAGTCCAGATATGCCTCCATCTACTGAAATGACAGCTGGTGCAGTTCTGCTGTCCCAAATGATGTCCGCTTTCCCAAGTCATTCGGTTTGGTTCAATGCCAAGTCTAAACTTTTCAGCATCGGAAAACAAAAATCAGATGCTGCCCAAAAGGCAAGCACTGGTTTTTCGACCTCACCACAGATAAAACTGAAGCAGCATAATCTTGAACAATGCAGCTTTTCCAGAACCACCCCAGATTGCATTTCTATCACTCTCTGCTCAGGGGAACAATCCCCACCTCTGGCGAAAGTTGCCAACTTCATAGAGGACATATTCGATAGCAAAGTCGACTATGACAAGAGTCATCAACCACTTGTGGATTGTCTAGAACAATCAAGTTCGCCCATACCTTTAAGAATAAACCAAATTGGAAAGACAGAGAAACAATTAATAAATGGAAATCATTACCTGGAGTATCAAAAACACTTACCATCCTCAACCAAAGAAATCTCATCGTCTCCTCAAAAGTGTGAAGACCTTGAAGAAACTGAGACACTTAGCAAACCTCGCCTGGATGAAAGCAATATCCACTCTGAAGGAACAGATATTCCTTGTGATACAAAACTCCCAGTACCTGAAGAACTTAACCAAAAGGAGGACAGGTGTTCGTCATCTGATGGCAGGTGTTCTCTATCATCTGTAGACACCTTGTCATCCATGGGAGAAAGTGAGTCCAGTCAGGCAGCGAACACTTTGGGATCTCCAAAACTTTCCTATGATCAGATAAAAACAACAATCAAAGAATCTTTAAGCGATGCGTGTGTTGATAGTCCACCCCCAAGCAACTTTAATGACAGCAAATTCGAAAAACCTTCCTCAACAAATCCTAAGCTCTTGTCAGACGATTTAGATGACATAATTCCACCAAGGGACGGATGGCCAGTGTGGGTCTACTGTAGCAGATACTCGGCAAGACCTTCATCTGGTAAGTACATACATATATTATTTATCTTCGTGTCTCATCAACAAATATGTATTCTTCTTTTCCTATTACTCAGGATCCCCATTTGGGGATTTTGGAATTTTACGTACAACATTCAGTGCTAAAAATATATTTGACACAGTAGATAGTTTAGTTTCTTTTTATGTGGGTCAGTCTGTAACAGAAAGTGTCTATTCTATATTCCACTTCTTTACAGCAAGCGAACTAATTTAAAATTCGTAAGTTAAAGGGAACATAATTTTCATATTCGAAGCATTATATTTTGGTTAAGTTTTTGTATTATAATGAAATACTGTGCATAAGTATGTCACTTAAAGGTTATAATAATGATCTGTTATTTGCATAGTCTAGTATTTTTCATTGTTTATCTTATGACGACGCCCTGGTTCAAAAATATCAAATATTTTCAAAACAAAACTTAATATAATTATATTGTTGTATATTTTTTTTACATATATATATATATATATATATAATCATTTCAGCAAAATATTAAAAATAAATAAATGCCTTTAATAAGATTTTGAATATACCTTTATAGTTGAAAATCCTTTAAAAATATTTTTATTATAAAACGTATTAAAATAACAATTATTTTATCGAAACTAAATTAATTTTCATCATTTTTGCCTTTATAGTATCGGTTTTTATTTATTATTATTAGTAGTAGTTGTAGTACACGAAAATGTATTAAATAAGACTTTCTAGATGGGTTCCGTACAAATATAACGGAAACCCTTATGTGTACGTGATTTCCGTTATGTTTATATTCTATACCAATATTAACGCTAACCATGCTTTTGGATGCGGGTAAACAGACAATTTTCATTAAATTTAGCTTTCAAAATGCAACAAAAATTATTAGCTTACCCATGTTTTGAGCTCTTAACCTTCGAATTTACTTCATTTTAATTCTTAGAATGTTATGAGGAGAATTTGATATATTTTAAAGCAATTTTGTGCGAGTTTTGCATTTTGAATAACTCAGTACTTTCGCTTAATTGCATATTTGAAATCTAAAATTCAGTAATTCGATGCTTGAATGAGACTTGTCTTCGTATACTAAGGGATTAGATAAAAAAGGATTTTTTTGCGGTAGCATAGTTGGTTAGGTGTTTATATTTCTTTTCGGATATTGAGTTTTCTGCCTTATATTCTGAATTCCACTGTTTTTTTAAAATATGTTATTGTGGCTTTATACCCTTTTGAATTGGGATAACAATTGATGATGGATTAAATGAATTTAAAAAAGTAAACAAATTTTCATATTGGGTATTATAATGAGTATAAAAACATAAATATCCAGTTTCAGAAAGTATTGTGTTATTCTTAAAAATTTTTTTTAACATGTTGAGTGCCGTATTACCCATATTCGGGTTAAAGTTATCATTCAGTGTAGTACTGATGCTAATATAACACGCTTTTGTTTAGTTTACATCTTGTTTCATCCAGTTTCACACTGTTCGGATCATTTGTGATTCACACGCATCTAATTATATACTCTCTTCTCTATTAAGGTATCCGACTACGTTCGAAGGAAAAATTGGATTTTTTAAAAATCCTTTATGGTTTTTAAATGCATTGTATTTATAATTTACAATGCATTTAAAAATCCTTTATGGTTTTTAAATGCATTGTAAATTATAAATACTATAAGTACAAAAGAAATTAATTCAAAACGTAATATATTTTGAGAAATGGGAAAATTTATAGTAAATTTTAATGAAATTTAACCAAATCATTTGTAAATTTAAAAAATGTGTCATTTATTAGCTAGAGGACATTAATTCACCCCTGTTCAATTTATTCAATAAAAAAAGATGAGAAATTTCTGAAATGTTTGTTTTGAAATTTTTCCGTACAATTGCTGTAATAAAAGCATTGCGTGCTATTCATTATAATTATTTATTTAACATTTTAAAATTTTAAATAGATTAATCGTTTATTTATTATTATTGTTAGCTTATTAGCTTACTGTTAGTTAGGAATATTGTTTTCATTAAATTTCAAGTTATTATGAAACGATATAACTGATATTTATGATAAATGAACAAAGTATTTTTAATCACCAATTTATAAAAGATATTTTTTAAAAACCTGCCTTATTTAGCAGCCTTACATATGCTCTAATTTGTAAATTAATCTTAAATTGACTTCGTAATGATGAATTAAAATCTCACGGCAAAGCAAAATACATAACGGACAAGATAATCAATTTCTTAATTGCTGGTTCCCTCTCTCTGTAATTCCACTTTTCAATTTTTCATACCAGAGATAAGTAGGACTTAATAAATAGGATAAATACTTTAGCCTTCAACAAAGGAGGGCTGGAGTTTAAAGAAGAGAAAATCGTTGTTTAAAATCGTGCAAGTTATTATATATAATACTTTGAAAGTTATCAAATTTTTAAAAAAATTTAAATTGCTATTAATAGAAAGGTATTTTCTCAATTTTAAACTGTTGTAAAACTAATTAAAAAAAAACAAATTTATTCTTGAAAGTGAAGTCAGAAGAACAAAATATCACCTAATTTTTAGTTAAAATTTCAAAAAAGCTGCTCAGATTAATACATTCCCACACTGTATGTGCCTAATTAGTAACGTCAGGTAATACGTTGTGTTTATAGATCATCAATCCAAATATGTTTCCTTATTCTTAGTAGTGATGTAAAATTTATTAAAACTATTAAATGTTAAAAATAAATCTTTACTGCCACTTTTAGTCTCAGAATCGACATTTTTTCCTACTGCTCTCATTTTTAGGGCCCGTTTTCTTTATTCGAATTTTTAATGTTATCACACAAATTTTGAATATCATTTCGTAAGGTATCCGACTAGGTTTGGAGGGGACTTTTAAAAAATCAATAATTTAATGCTTATATGACATTTTTTTAACGTAAGGATAAAATGTTTAATAAAAATAAAATTATTCAAGTATAGTTAATTATTCAAATTCAATTCAGTTATTCAAATATAATTAAATAAAATTATTCATATGTAGCTTTTGAAGAAAAAGCATGTTTGGATGTAAATTTTAGCATTTATTTACAAAAACTAAAATTGCCCTAGAGGAGAAAAAAATCAATTTTTCATTTTTCTTTATAAGGTTACATGAAAAATGTATCTTAAAATGTAATTATTATCTAAGAATTATAATCAAAAAGAAAATTTTTGTGCGTAATACATGCAATTATCTGTAAAATTTTGGAATTTGTTTCATCAATATTCATATTAAATAGTCATAAACCTTGACCATTCAACATCATATCCATAGTTCATTCCATTCAATATAACATAACGAGATTTAGTTCTAAATTTTATTAGGATGTCATAATTATTTTTGAGATTCGAAGATACTTTTACAGTATAATTGAGAAAAAATGCGATCACCAGAAAAGGCATTTAACGTTTTTAAATTCTTACAAGTAAGCGTCACTTTATGTATCAAAGTTTGCCATAACCTGGGTTCTAATTTACATTGAGGCAAAATAAAGATATCACTGGAAACAGAAACTTCGCTTTTTTTTTCTATTTCAAAAAAATAGACAATTTTTTAAAAGTAGACAAATTATCTCTAAGCATAAATATAACTTTTAATAAATAAAGTAAACTGGGTTTTTTAGACTTTTTTTTTCTGCGGATGGCAAATGGCATAGAAATTGTCAGCACCATGATATCATGGGTTTAAATGAGTTCCATTTAAATCTGCTATATATTTTAGTACTAATCCTATATTAAATCCATCAGGATCAAGTGCTTTCTTCTAGGTATGATATGGAAATAAGGAAAGAGGACGAATTCCAGTTAAAATGCCTCTCTTGTTTATAGTTCAAAATTACGAAGGTCGATGCGAAATAGTCATTTGTTATTTCAAATAAGCATAATAATTGCCCATGGATCAACATTTATTGTTATTTTTTAATATTTAATATGTTAACAAGATGGTAACAAAATAAAAATAGATAGACGATTTGTTATGTCCTTTAGATAAATTTGATTTGGAATAGACCTCTAATTTAAATAAAAAAGCCATTTAACAAAATTATCTAAATAATACAGATGCATGTGTATATGTTGGTTCTCTATAAGCTAGATCGTTTGGCTTAGAAATATCAAAGTCGATTCTTTGGGAAGTAGAAATTAATAATTTTTTAAAATTTTAATTTATTAAAAACTAAGAAAAAATCTGATTTTTTCCAATAACTATCAAAAATATTACAGCACAAAAATTCTACCGATTATCTTTTCCATGCAATTAATATTTTTTGCTATATTTTTTTTTTTACCTTTTGACAGTTAAAAAAATATATATGTAAGCACATTTTGTACCAGTATATTTCATTTCTGAAATGAAACTGAAATAATTATCTGAGTCAGCTAAAATTGCATTCCAACATTTTGTATTTTTATCAGTAAGTTATGAAGACTGCGCATGTTGACAAAATTCCCTTATAAGGCATGACTTTAATTTGTTTTTATAATTTTGTTGTAAAAATTATAAAAATTAGGTTTAAGGTTTAACTTAGAATCAAGTAAAGTTAAAAGAATTTTTAAGTTCATGTATTTTTAAACAAAGCTTTTTTTGCGATAAAATTAGATGCATAAAGACTTATACAGAAATTTACAGAAATGCATAGCATAATAAACAGAGCAGTGTAAGATTTCTAAGTATAAGGTTTACATACATCAAAATTAGAAATTTAAAAACATTTTCCAGATGAAGGTGTCAATATATACTTAATGAAATATTTAATTAAAATTTATTTCAACAAATAGTTTATTTAGTAGCTAAAGGGCTGTTGTTTTTAACTATCTATAGAAAAGACAATATGAAATAAAAATACACAATGAATTAATGAGACATTATTTAAAATGTACAGTAATTTCAAAAAATTAAGGATTTTCAGAAATGCGAATATATTTTTTTGCTTTGCCATTTCATATCAAAATGAAGGCGAAAATTGCAGAATTCATATAAGCGGATGTATAACGAAATTGGACCAAATTTTGTATGTTAATGTAACTTATCCATAGTGGGCATGATTTATTAACGGAATTACGTGCGAATTATTTTGAATCTTATTTTGCTCAGAATTTCAGGCAATATTAATTTTAAATACTTTAAAATTTTAAAAAAATCTTTACTTTTTAAAATTATTATTTTAATTTTATTAATTTTTAATTAATTACTTTAACACCTTTTGAAATAATTAAATAAAATGTGTATAACGACAATTCCAGCCCTTTTATTACAATAGCAATTCGGAAAAATCTTGCATAAATCTTTCTTCCTCGAACTTTAATCTCAGTATATGTAATAAAATATAATTCTCTTTATTTAATATTAAGTACCTTTTATGTTGTACAGAAAAATAGATTGGGATTAAAATGATTATTTTTATTGCAATAATTCTTCATGATTTCTTTTTCTACAGTAATCTCTAATCGTCAAAAATCGTCTTTCGAATCTTCAAAAAAATTCGAATTCCAATTTTTGATGAAACTTTTGTCTTCAAGTTCAAAAAACACATTTTTGGAAAATTTCATTCTGGGACAAATAGAACTCTAACACTCTTTGAGCAAGATAGATGAAATTTGGTATTCTATTTCGTATTCTTATCAAATTTTGTATAAAATCTGTTCAGTAGAAATCCGTCTGTTCGAATATAATTTAATGCGATTACTACTAAATGAAATGAGCTAGGTACCTAAAATTCGGTACATAGATTTATCATCTATGGTGCAGATACTTGTCTAAGTCAAATCCAATTAATGGTTGACTGTCTGTCAGTTTGAACTTTCAGAAACATGTAAAATCGATAATTGCAAAAACACAAGGATTTAAATATATCGAATTTGGTATGAAATTTTCTGAATATTCCTGTAGATTTTTCCAAATTTTTGTTTAAGTCGGTTGAGAAAAACTTTTCTAAATCACAAATTTGATTTTTAAATGCTTTAAAGTTTTAAAAAAATTCTTTACTTTTTAAAATTAATTTTATTAATTTTTAATTAATTACTTTTATACCTTTCAAAATAATTAAATCAAGGGTCATACAATCAAGATCCGCATATCAAGGATAAATCGCCAAATAATTCGCCAAGGATAATACGATGGATTCAATAAAAGTGCTGAAGTGACGAAAAGATAATATTTCGTAATTATTGATGCCATGTAAGACCTTATCTGGGATGGCAAATTTATTTAAAAGTATGAGTGAAAGTTTCGGGAGATCTCTTCAGCTGATTTTATCATGTTTTGCAGATAATGGCCAAAAAATTAATTTTGTTTTTAAGAAAATTCTTTTGATTTCGATTTCCGTGATGTTTAATTTTGGATTCATATTAAAACACTTTGAATTCATTTCATATCTTCAACCTTAGTTTTTTTTAAATTACACTACCGATTAGTTGGGACACTAGAATGTTTTTTAAAAAAAACATTGGAATAAAGGGGAAGAATTCTAGAATAAGAAAGATCATGGCACTGAGTTGCGTTCCAAAAAGGTTTTCACTGAATGAATTTGAATCTTGATCGGTAGAACAAAAGATTTTTTTTTCACCTTGGAATATTTAAGTGAGGGTTGATTATTTGCGTCATCACTCAGATTTTCTTTATCACATCCTTTTATCTCAATTTCATCAGATGCGTGGGTAGAAAAGCCGCGAAGCTTGCAACGATGCAAATATGACAGAAAAGCTACTGCCACTACCCTAGTAGCCCTAAAAGTAGGGGTCAGTTGGCTTGAAAACGGGATGCTCTATTACATTTTGGGGGTGAAGGAAAGGGCTGTATTTCATTTAACGCCAAAAGAACTGGTTAGGAACCAGATATTTGCATTAACACAAGCGAAATGAATATCTCACCTAATGAAGAGCGTTTAGTTAGCCAAATGTCGTGCCCAGCTTTAATGTTTACTCCGCTCCTTAATTAGACTCGTCTACTTACGGCAACCATGCTGAGGGTTTTTCTCGCGACGGTAGGTCAGTATCTGCCTGACGTTAGTGAACGTACTTGCACTTAATTGTTATTTAACTAAAACTAATTATTTAGTTAAATTAATTTTAATTAAATAATTAATTTAACTGAATTAATTACTTATTAATAATTTTACACCCATTAATTATTTTAACTAAAAGTTAATTGTCCTATCATCTTATAAAACAAATAGTGAAATGTCTTATTATATATTTAGGGATAAAACTGACTGAAGAATGTTTTCAGGAGTGGTTAAAAAATTTCTTATGTAATTATTAGCCTTTTTGGGAGACCAGATGGCACCAAATATAGGATCAGGAATTGGGAATATTTAATGTATGATTTTCATATAATATTTATTATATTTAATTAATATCTTTTTTGCAATTGTGGGGCAACAAAAATTTGACATGAAAATATAGTTCATGTCACAAAATCAAAGAGCAGATTCATTTATTTGCGTCATTATGTTTATGAGTTATTGCATTTAAGTGCATGCGGTCAGCTGCTAAAATTTTTAGATCGAAATTTGATAAGAATCTATATTTTAAATATGTGGCTAGTATACCAAATTTCATTAACGTAGCTCTTCATGTATTGTAGTTATCGAGTTCACTTGTACTCGAACTATCAGACAGGCAGACTTCCTATGAAGTGATTTCGTCCAAAATTTGATAGAGATCACCAAATTGGATTAATACCGCATACCAAATTTCAGCAGCCTAGCTCAACGTCTTGTTAAGTTATGCCGTTCACATACAGACGTAATTCTAAATATGTGCTTTTCAAATTCATGTAGATCCAAAACGCAGAGTTTCGCCAAAATGTTTAGTTCGAATTTTTCGATTATTATAATACTATCTATACTACATACAAGAAAAGGAAATTGTTAGTTATTTAGAAATATTTATACATTTATAAATGGGTCTTAAAAATGCTTAAAACATGGTAATCACTATTATTTTTTTAATAAAAATAGTTGGGGTTATCTGAAGGTAACATTTTTACCTCTGTCTTCAGTTCTCTTTAAAAAACGATTCCATAACTTATAACAAGTGATTGTAATTTAAGTTGCCGATATTACAATCCAAATACTGAATTGAATTGGGATCAAATGGTTCTATCTAGACTATATTTAAATAGGCAATTGATAACTTTCCCGTCAATAAACAAAGAAAATGATTTAGTGAGATTGTAGAACCACTAAGATGTAAAAAACCACACCGTTAGTTTAAACAAACAATCAGATTTATTAGAACGAAGTAACTCACAGCAGAACGAGACAGAACTTTCCCTTCGCCGATGGGACTAAGCTTTTATACTCATGTAGAATGTTCGAGAACAATCCAGTTTGAATATTTAAAAAAGTTCTTAGAACCTTCCAGATCTTAAATAATACAACAAATGGCATTTTCAATTTAAAAAAAAATCAATCTTTGGTTGAAGCATCGTGGTTGGGATTCGAACCATGTGGCAATCAATCTTAAAGGAGATTCTCTGCCTGTCACGACGATTGTTAGTCATTTTTAGTTTACCCGGAAATAGATATTTTCATGTTTTGGTTGTTGGGTTTTAAAGCTCTAAATTGCGTGGGCATGAATATTGAAGTTTGAAATCGCTTAGGCAATGAATAAAACCTAAATGGCAATTTTCCTCCAACTTTTAATCTCATATATTTTTTTTTACCTGCTTTTACCAGTATTGCATTATTATTTTGTATGTTCCTTTGAAATCGGATGCGTTTTTAAAAGGTTGACATAGAACTATGACGTCAAAGCTTTCATTTCATCTCATAACCGGTCGAACATCAAAAGTTTATTTCCCAGTTAGAAAAACTGAGCCTGAAAGTTTGAAAAAATTAGTATTATTATATACAGAGAGGGATAGAGACCAATAGAGAAGTCTCATGATTGTTTCAAAACGGTTTAAACTGTTAACAACTGGAATTAAGACAAATGATGGCTTAAAATAATAATGATCTCGCATGATGGCTTGAAGTTTGCAAACGCAGATTTCATTAAAATTTTTCATTATTTAAGGAATTTATTTCTACAACCGTCGGATACATTAGCCATTATACCAGAGAAAGAAAAAGTCGTTTTTCTTTCAAGAGAGTCAGCTACCTTGAAATTCATTTTCAGAATGTTCGAGATTTCCATTTCGTATACACACAAACCGGCCAAGACCGTTACTCATTCGGCGGCAAGTACAAGTCAGGAGTGGATAGCACACCCATCATTAATGATGAGGTCAACTCTCTTATCGGGAAGAGTCATTACCGCGGCTCCTGCAAGACTTTTTCGACTGATAACACTTTATTTCAGTTATCTCTCTCGCTATAATGAGGGCAACCCGTTCGACTGAGGGCATCCATCACGTCGACGTGCAGGCTGTTCGTGATTAGAACAAGAGTTCGGGGATGCTGATGGGGTTGACGGAGAATCTCATTCATGCAATTTTATTTGAAGAAACGAAGTGACAACTGCAGTAATTGTATTGCCAAGTAGGGTAGCGTTTCTAGGTTGGTAAACAGCTGCTTGCTGAAGGCGACTGGCAAGTTTTATATAAGAATATAGTGGTTATGCTTGGAAATATCTGTCTCAATCCCCCCCCCCCCAAGAAAATGTGTAGTGAGGTTTTTGAGATTTCTTTCGAAAAAGGAATAAAAGGAATAAACCATTCATGAAATATCTAGAGTTTATAAGTTCTCCAGTGAAAATAGGCGAAAAAAGACCAGTGATTGAAGCTGGGTAACAAGTTTTTTGAGGGGGTAGGGGTGCCGATTACTTTCAATATATAGGTGTTTTTTTTCTACATTCATTAGTCATGCTATTACCTCAATGGCGGCGTTTCTTTCTTAGTAAATGCTTATTGTTTTATCCTCAACTAATTATGTAATTTGTTTCGTTAATTTTGAAGATCCTGTATTTATAACTGTTTTTCTTATAGAGGTTCTTCGCCACCTTTTTTATCACTTATCAAGTGTAACTCTCCCAGAATTGTTGGGAAAGAATTATCATCGAAACGCCTTTAAATTTTTACTAGCTATACACCTTTTACTATATATTTAACCTAAACCATTTCCATCTTGTTTATTTTTTTAATTCAAAGATGTAACTTTTTGTCTTCGTCTGTTTTAGCTTTTTTACATTAATTTTTAAATGAAAATATAGTTTTATACGAAGCTTCAAACATTAACAATGTTTTACCTTCTACCATAAGAATGGAGCAGCATGGCCAAGAATGGCTCTTGTGCCAAAAAAATCCAAAATAACCTAACCTGTATTTATAACTGAAACACATACAAAGCAGTTCAAATATGAAATAGTTTGAATTAACACAGCTTTCGTGACGAAATTTACTTTTTTCGCATAAACCAATGCAATCATTAAAAACAAAAAGATCCATAGAAATAAACAAGAATTTCAGCATAATTTAAAAACTCTTTCTTTTGGTAGTTTTAACGTATTTTTCTTCCAATTAAAATAATGACTTCATTTTCTTCCCATAGCAAATCGATTCGGTAAATTCGTTAACCCTATCGATTCAAAAATCTTAATTCAAATTACCCGAGCTCTTTTCGGACTTTAATTAGGGACCGTGTCCGAGTTGCTCGGACAACAGAGCAAACAAAAGAGCCATCAACAAAGTGAAATCGTTTCCACTTCTACCTGTAATTACCGGACGATTTATTTGTCGAGCGCCACCTGTCGACCAACCCCTTTCTTCCCTTAAAATGAACGATCAACGAAAGTATCGACAATTAGGGTTGACAGACAACTCAACTCCACCCCTGTCTTTCATCTCCTTAAATGGACCTCGTTAGTAGTATTCTGAAGGGGGGTGGAGGAGAGATAATACTCCAAACTGTTCGGAAAGCGTTGCTAAAATATAAAATACGTTGAATTAAGTGCATTTGGGAGCGTAAAAGCTGCGCAAGCGCATTTTTTCCCGCTTTAGTTTTTCCATTTGGAATACAAAAGTACTTAGCTGATTCGAATTATACCTTTCGTCGCTCGAATTTTATGCAAACGTAATGTTGAAATCACACCAATGATGTGAATATATTTCAGTTCATTCGAAGTCAAAACTAAAAATTAAAAAGAACTAGTTTTATGCTGAATCACTTTCGAGCTTCTAATTAAACCAATGGTAATGTTTCCCCCCAACCGTCTGCAATTATCTCTAATAAAGGATTTATCCTTTCTCTCACCGCACATAAAATTGAAAGCCTTGGGGAAAAAAAGTAAACATGAATATTCAGTTTTATTATTCGATGATTTCTATTTTTTTAATACATGTCAGCTGTGTGTTTTTTAGTATAGTAAATAAAAACTGTATTTATGAATTAGCTGCATACCATTGGCGAAAAACAGTTACAAAATATTGATGATTGGAGTGAATCTATCCCGTCATATTTGGGCTGTGGATAGAGTTTATATAAATTTAAAATAATAATAATAATAATAATCTTAAATACATTCTGAAAATCTTTTTTCCCCAATTCCTTTTATTAGTGCACATTCTAACTATATATACTTATATATCTTAGTCAAATCTTCAGTCGTTGATAAAATATTATTTATTCATCCACTCAAGTTCAAATACATTTTTTTAAACTTTTAGTGGATGACAATCGATGTAAATTCAGTTTTTTTAATATTAATTCCTTCATTAAATTTAATTTTTAATACTTTAAATAGTTTTAGAAGTTTGTAATGTGAATTAAAATCAATATACAGTAGCTCAATCTGTAAAATGCAAGAATTTCACTATTTTTCACGTGAAGGTGAAGAATGTGAATTCAATTCTAGCAAAAATAAATAATTTTTTTGATAATTGTTTAGTGAAAAGTAACTAAAATAAAAAATTTCGTTGTTGACCGAAGTAGAAATTGACTTAATTTTTTATATATATTATTTGCTCTGATTGATTTAAATCAAACTTTTCTATAAAACTTCAAACGCTCCCACGTGTTTACTTACCAGATTTTATAAATTGAAGTCGATGGATTTTTAGGTTATCGCGTTTAAATGTATCCGAAAATACAGACCGATAAATAACATGTTGATGAATTTGCTTTTAAATTTTATACGGATTTACATTTGAGATTCCAAATTTCATTTGTCAGGCTCTTTTCTAATTATCTCATACTCAGGCATTCAAAAAGAAAACTACCTTTGAATAAATTTCGTACAAAACTTAATTCAAATTTACAAATTCGATTTGAAGTTTATTTACCAAATCTTTTACTTCTGGCTATAAGAGATTTTCAAACAGCATATTCAAACTGCGGCAGATAGATTTGCCAAAAATAGGCTTTTTGGACTCATTGTGGTCTAAAAAATCGCCAAAATCTGGATATTTTTTTAATGCCTTTACAATGCCTTTTTAATGCCTCTTTGTACATTTTATATAGAGAAAAAGTAGAAATAATCCAAGTCCATTATAAGACTAAATATATTCATACTTTTTTCTCGCTATCACCGGATGAATAAACATCCATGTTCTTTTAATGCACTATAGAACATGCTACAATAACATTTACATTTAGCTGAAAACGAGCTGAAATGTTATTTATTCATTTATTTGAAAATATTAGATGTGAATTGTATTATATATTTTAAAGAGAAAATTAAATATTTTTGTTTAAACTGCTGTGCTCCGCTTATTAAAGTAAAAATTTCTAAATTAAAAATTCTAATTTCTAATCAAACTTTATTAAAGTAAAAATTTTCTATTTCTAAAGTAAAAAAAGTAAAGAGTTTCTTTTTTAAAAAAACTAATTTTTTTAATGAATTTTAAATTTATAGTTGCTAGAATTATCTTTATCAGTTTTAGTTTTTTAGTTTTAGTTATATTAACGTCCCATTTTAAAGCAACACGAGGGCTATTTTGGGACGGACCTCGTAATTTTGAACCAAGGTCAGATGACGAGGACGACACCTGAACTGGCACCCCCCTCTCCACACCACGCCACACCAGCGGGAGGACATTTGGCCTGACAGATTTAACGTGCAACAGACCCCCTCACACGACGGTTCTTCGGTGGAATCGAGTCTCGAACCTGAAACCCTTCGGTTCCGAAGCCGAGTCTTTACCACCGGGCCACCGCGGCCCCTATCTTTATCAGAATTGCTTATTGTTTAAATATTAAAACTATTGCATTAAAAAATTATTTGCTTACTCAAACTGTCTTATTAAATATCATTATTTTGCTTTACCGGTTGATAACATATTAAATTCATTGCCACTAATGAATGAAATTAATTAAATGAATTAATTCAGCATATTAATTTATTTTTCTTTACCGGCTGATAGCATATTGAATTCACTTTGTTTTACAGGCTGATAGCATATTAAATTCATTATATTTGGCGATGAAGCACGCATTCAATTTAAGAATGTGTGCTTCATCGCCAAATATCAAAATGTCGCCAAACTCAATGACTAAAGGAAGATTGTTTCCTAAGAAAATATTTTGCATTCAAATTTCTGCGAAATCGGAAACCCGACTCTTCTCTGCCGCATCCCCAGAAGAACCAGTTTCTGTGTATGCAGAACAGCAATTCCGAAGAAAACCGCCGTTTCGAGGTTTTAAAAACATTGCATTGTTATCCGAGTTTCTTTGACAGGCTGTGTGCCATGTCAAATGATTAATAATGAAGAGTTTGAGTACGACTGATTTAACTGGCACAAGAACCATTTATGTTTAAACTGTGCCAAGCAAATGGCGGTAATTAAAAGTCCAAAATTTGCTGATAATAATAATTGAATGAGTAGAAAAAAAGATGGTCATCTTTATTCGCGAATCAAAGCTTTAAATAATTATGGAACTCCAAAAGGCGGGAAAAAGAAAGTATTTAGAAATCAAAAAAATGTAAGGCATTCGAACGAATTTCTTCATGTCAGTAAAACTAACTCAAATCTCATTGGCTTAGTTTATTCCGTTCATGTTTATTCCGTTCATGTTTATTCCGTTAGTTTATCCCGTTCCGTTTTAAATATAAAATTTATTTTAATAGGCTTATTTTATTCCTTCTCTTTTATTTTTCTTTCCCCTTATTTATGTACTATCGAATGAGTTAAAAACATGTTATTGTATATGCTCTCCATTCGTTTATAGTGAAATATAACATCTCCTAATAATAAATATGAATATGTATGTGTTCACGCTCTACAGGCCAGACCGTTTGATTTACAGTTATTAATTTGGCACAAATATTTTTTGGAAAATATGAATATTACTCTTGGGATGATTTTAAATTGAACTGAAATTTAAAAAAATAAATAAAAGTTTGGCGCTTTTCTGAGAAAATATTATGGCACTAAAATCCTTTTTGCATAATCTTACAATGCAAATAATACCTTTTAACGATATTAATATAATAACTATGCAAATTTTTTGAATTTTGGCATTTTTTTTTAAAGTATTCTTTTGCCTAATGCAGAAGAAAAAACCGGGCTGTGACTGTGAAATTTAAATAATTTTCATTACTCTATCAATCATTTAACCCTTTGATTCCTTTTCATGGTTAAAATCAAATAAGAAAAAAGATTTCGGTTTAGAATTTGAATTGTTCACAGGAAGAATTAGAAACTGAAGTTAAAAATATCTCAAAAATTTTAGAAGATAAAGGAATCGAATATTCACGGCTTTAATAACACAGGACAGGTCTCCATTAGAAAGGTTCATGTACAGAATGAACATAACATGTGTAGAAGAGTCAAATATATAAAGACAATTCAGATTTAATTTATATAACATTATTACATTCTTATTACTATTGTTCATATTCATATTCAACAGAGCCTTTATTAGTCTGTCAAATTAATACGAATTTAGTTCTTGTCGTAATTTGATTTAAAAAAAATATTTTATTGAGAAAATCATGAAAACTAAGATGCGAAAAGATTAATTTGAGAGTAAGCACAATCAAAACTACAGCGAACAAACTAGTAGCCAAAGGAGCTTATAAATAATGAGGCTTATAATGAATAAACATCCTCATCAAGCTAAGTAATAATGAAGTTACGACGAAAATAATCAGTTTTCAGTTTTTATTATACGAAGTAGAGATAAAATATTGTAATCGTAAAAAAATTCGAACCAGATTTTTACTAATCTCCTCATTTCAGACTTCTCCGAGTTCGAAAACTATGTCTCGTCTCTCTATGTTTGTAACTATGTCTGTCTGTCTGTCTATGGCAATGAAACCTCAAAAAAGCTAGAGGGCGAAATTTGGAACACGGTCTTTACAACAAATTTGCAGATTTCTATCAAATTTTGAGTAAAATCTGCTTAAAAGGAAATCTGTGTTTCCAGCTTTTCGAATATACTTTAACCCGATGACTACAAAATGAAGTTATAAAAAAAATTCGGTACACAGATTTAACAACTATAGAGTATATTCTGTAAAAGTTTGAGTCAAATCCAATATGAAAAAAAAAAAAAAAAAAAACTCAATGATTTAATTATATCAAATTTGGCGATTAATTCCTTGCATGCCATGTTAATATTCAAAATTCGAATTTCTTTTTGAGATACACATTTTTCTCAACCGATTGAAACAAAAATTTGATACAAAATATTGCATTTGTAGTCAGAAGACCCCGAACCAAATTTGATGTAGTTAAGTAATTGTGTTTTTGAATTATCGCGCTTATATATTTCTAAAAGTACATGTCGACAGAGAGCCAGCTCATAGTTGGATTTGGTTGAAAATTTGACAGCTGTCCTTACTATAGATGTTGAATATCAAAACAGAATTTTATGTACCTAGCTCTCTTTTTGTAA
Organism: Argiope trifasciata; assembly: GCA_026543055.1. Classification (NCBI taxonomy): domain Eukaryota; kingdom Metazoa; phylum Arthropoda; class Arachnida; order Araneae; family Araneidae; genus Argiope; species Argiope trifasciata. The sequence goes on along the minus strand of JAPMOQ010027631.1, from coordinate 296,887 downwards.
TAATTGTGTTGATTTGTATTCGAACAGCCAGACATACGGACTCAGAATAGATATTTTTAAAAAATTGATAGATTTCTGCAAATTTGGTGTGAAGTCCGAGTTCCAAATTTCGACCAAATTTTGTTATCTTTGTCATAAACTGGCGGTCATTTTCCAAAATTGTGTTTTTCTAACTCGGGGACAATCATCCAAATCTGAAATCCGATTTTTTATATCTTTTATGCTTTCTCTACATTACTTATACGAGAAAGTAAAAATAAACTGATCCAACTGCTTTATTATGAGACTGTTCAATCCAAGAGCCCCGTAACAGACTTCATGAAACAGATAGAATTATTTCAATAATGATCATACCAAATTTGAGCATGAATTTAAATTTGAACTGATAGCTCACTCAAGAAAATCACAAAAACCATTTATTCCCAGCTTTTCCTGCTCCAAACCGAGAGTGTGACACAGCGCTCACCTATTCAGTTCTGACACCTCGATGGCGAGCGTAATGCAGACGTCAGTTCGGTGGTTGCCTAGCAACGCGGGTGGGCGTGTCCTAGCGGCGGTGGGCCCTCCGCATGCATGCCTCGGGCGGAGAGATTAGTTGCGCTCACGTGACCCGCTCTCTACCTGCAAATTTCCCCGCGGTTGTGAGTCACGTTGGAGTCATTCCATAAAGAACGGAGGGTTGCTTCCTGCTTCGTTTTATATTTATTTATTTATTCTCTTCTAATCGTTTGCGAGAGGGAAGAAATATTTAATCGCTTCTGATACGAGACATTTTGTAAGTTATTAATGAAGTTCACTTACTAATATGTTCTCAATTTAATCAGCATAATATAGCTTCCGATTAAATGGGATAAAACTTATTATTGATTTTTTAAAAATCCATATTCATTACTGAAGGCATTTATATTATATTACTAATTAGTGACATCAAAACTAATAGTGCTATGGTAAAAAAATTATTTAAATATCTTAGTTAAAAAAAAACGAGTTTTAGAAAATTGCTGTAATTTTCTAAAACAGAAAATAACAGCTTTTTTCTTTTTTCGCTGAGAATTTCAGTACAAATTATTATTGCTGCTCAATGTTCAATAACTAATAAAAAAAGTTATCAAATAACTAGTAAGTAAATTTAATAAATATGTAATTATTAGTTATTTTAACATTTTCGTTTCTCGTTCTTCTAGCAACTTCAAATAAAAATTAAATCCAAGCATTTACATTTTTCATATTTTCTTCCTTTTACATCATATCTTCTGACCCTCCAATGCATAATTCAAAAAAGTTTAGAGCTAGATGATTGAAATTTGCAACTTGCTTTCTACTCCAAATTTGCAGATTTCTACGAAATAGTGAAGAAAATCCGCTTAGAGGAAGCTTTTTTCTTGTTGTATACAGCCAACCACCCCGCCACCACTGAACATAGCAGTATCGACAGGATACTTAGAGGAAGCCTGTCTGTCCTGCTGTCTGAATCTAAATTAGCATGATTATTACAAAGGGAAGAGAGCCAGATGAATAAAATTTGTTATTCAGATTTAATATAAGGTTATCAGCAAATTGCGTTTGAAGATTGATATTCTAATTGTCTGTACTTTCAATAGCATGTAAATGTAAAAAGTCAAAAACAATGGTTTAATTATAAGGATTTGATACGTTATCTTGGAATTAAAAGTGTAAATCTGACGAAGTTTGTATTTTGAACACTTTTTTCCTCCAAAGCCATTTTTAGTTTTTTAGTTCTTGTTGCATTAATAATCGCCAAAGATCTCACTGAACAACTCCTTCTGTAACAATTATTCATCAATGCTATAATGTTAAAAACACACAAATACATGTTTTAGATAGTTGTACATGAAAATTTGCGGGAGATCACTCTTGCCGATTATAGTAAGATTTTTTTTTAAAGTATTTATCGAATCATCTACATTAAAACACAACACAGAAACTGAGAATATTCGGATTATATAAAAATATACTTAATGCTTCCAGCATTCATGATGAACAGCTTAAATTAATAACATCTTAATTTTATATTAAACTTTTTGAAAATAAATGGGAATTATTTTAAGATTAATTTCGTTATTCTGAACAGAGGTAAGATGATGCAGATTTCCAATCTGATACCTTACTTTCAAAACTTCATTTCCACTCTAACTTAACGTCTCATGCAACAGAAAAACAAAAACCTCATAGTAAAATAACAAGGCTTTATTTTCAAAATGGAATGCTTATTCTTGAAATGTGATCAAGACAGTGCAGTAATTTTCATTAAATTTTGTATATATACAGTACTCTGCATACTCTTATTTGGAACAGAATCAATTTTTTATGAATTTCTTCATTTCTCTGGAATTTTCTGCCTCAAACCAGTTTCAACTGCATTTTCTTGCAACAAAGAGCTGTTTTTAACTAGTCTAAACTGGTTTGACCATGTAATAATCAAATGTAAAGCATTTTACATTTTACCATCGTTTCAGATGCTGACAGAAGAGTTCGATTGCGCAAATTGTCTTATACATTTTTTTAACATGCATTAGAATACCATTTACCAGGAAAAAGACTGTAATTAGTACCCTCAATTAAATGCTTCAATGACAGCAAGGATATTGCTGCTGCAGCAGTTGGAGTTGGAAAATCCAGTGTTTCTAGGATAAATAATCGGCAAATTATGTTTGGGACAGTTTCTCCAAACAAATGACTATCTGCAGGTGTAAACACAAACTACACTTCGGACAGACATATTTCTAATACAAAATAGTAAAGTGCATCATTTCAAAACATTAATTAGAGTTATTAGCTACTGGTGTGAGCGTTTATTAATCAACAGTGTGACGAAGACTTATTGAAGCAGGGAGATGGGCAAGAACACCTATAAAAAGTTGTTAACATCAGTAATGAAGAGAATGTTTTTATTGTGCCTGGAAATATCAATCTTGGACTGATAAAGACTGGAATAAGGTTGTATTCAGCAATAAAAGATCTTTGTGTGAAAGGGATTCAATCAACAGCTGTCAAACGAAATGCTGTAGAACCATCAGAGAGCAACATCTTAATCAAACAGTTTAGCATACTCAGAAGTAGATGTTTTGGAATTATTTTATATCTGGAGAGCCTGGCAGCTTAGTACCAATTGAAGAAATGAAGAACTCCTAAAAAAAAAACATTTCAATATTTGAAGAAAAAATTGAGCATCTGCAAATGTTTGCTGGTGTTGGTGTCATTCAACAAGATCTTACTCCATACCACAATTCCAAGCTGGTAAAGAATTTATTTTCAAAAAAGGATTTCAACAATTTTGGATTGACCTGGTAATTCTAGAGATGCAAATCTCAACAAAAATTTCTGGAACATTGTGAAGAAACGCGAGAATAAAATGGACTGTTACATACAGAGAAATATGAGAAGGTCATAAAAGTTTGGTTACATGTTGATGACACCAAAAATGTTATAAATTAGTGGAATCCATGCTAAAACGTATACAAGATTTCATTCCAATCGCAACAAAAATTTCTGGATCATTAGGAAGAAACGTGCGAATAAATGGACTGCTATGGACTAAGAGAAATATGAATGAGAATGTCATAAAAATTTGGTTACATGTTGAAGACATCAAATATATGTTATAAATTAATGGAATCCATGCTAAAACGTGCATAAAATTTCATCAAAACTAGAGGAGGAACTACTAACTATTTACTACTAGATTGCTATACGAAGCATGTAAGTGAACCTATACTAACAAAAAAAGGTGAAATTTTGTGTGTTTGTCCCAATTAATTTGCACAGTACTGTATATAATATAAACAAACATTTTAACAGTTGCATGGATTGATAGAAGAAACTTTTGAGAGTTTTAAATTTCGATTTATTTCTCCACGGGAGCTATATTATGTACAAGGAAGAAGCGACGAAATACGTCATTCTACATAGCGTCACAAGAGCAGAAGAGTAAAAGAAACAGAAATTCTCCCTTCAGCGGGTTTTATTATGAAATTTTGATAGGGATTTCTTTGACACATGTCGATTTAGGATAAAGATATTTAAGTATATTTAAAAGAATGTTGCAAACACTAGGGATTTTTATCCCTTCACTCTGAGAGTGAGAATCTGCAGAATTAAGCAGTTTTACAAAACGCGTGTTCCATGTAGTTAAATAAAAAGGGGATTTATATCAATAAGTTAACATTTTAGAAGGAAGTTAATATAAGCTCAATCAAGATAAAAATTAGGAAATTAATAAGTTTTAATTTGACTATATATATCATTTGAGTAAATAAGTACTTATAATGAATATTTAAAATTTATATAATTTATAGTAAATAATTATTTAACTTCGTAGGCAAGATTATTAATTACTAGCCGCCTTTGGCGACCAGCTGGCTCGCCATGAGTAATGCGTTCTAAAATTTTCAATTAAGTCACATATACATTAGCCTTGACGTAATTCCGGGCATTGATTGGCCTGAAATTAAAAAACGTTTTTTTCCTTGATGCAGCCAAAATATTAAATATGTTTTTTTAAAGGAAGCGAAAAAGGAAAAAAAAATATATTGAATAAATGATTTAGATGTTGCAAACGATTATAGAAACCTTGGCTTTGCATTTATTTTTTTAGAAACTATCACATTTTATAATGGAAAAAAATTATTGAATTAATGATACAGGTATTGTAAACGATTACATAAATATGCCATTAAGTCGGGATTTCAATGCATATCCTGTCTAAATTCAATCAGGTTTACCATAAATAAAGATATATCCCATATATGGTATTGTTCTGTAGACAAACGTCTGGTAAAATTTCTCTTAAAATCAATTTGAAAAATTCAGAGCTTAGCAACCAGTTTTCAGAGCAATTGAAACAATTCGTAATTCTCTCGCATACCCAGTACGCCACTAATCGCCGAAATCCACTTTAACATCTAGAGCACTTTCTACGATGCGTCTACTAAAACAATTGAGATATTTGGCTGATACGAATAAATGATGCTGCATAAATTTTCTCGCTATTTCTTAGCTCTTAATGAGGCTAAAACTAAATGCTTTTGTTCTCAATATACCTGCTCATTAGTTTAAGCTCACGAAAACGCGAGCAAGTCAGGAAATCAGAGGTCGAATTGTTCAGTATGAACGAAAACTGCTTCGATTTTTGCCTGCTTCATTTGCGAGTTGCTCAGTTCGTGTAAAGAAGAAAGGAAAAAAATATAATATTAACGAGTTGCCGCGCATTTGAATAGTAATTTATTTTGTTACACGCAACCGCTTGACTGTTAAATTACTTTACAGAATTCTTTTTTAACAACTGCTCTTTTATTTTTTAAACGAAGCTTCTGGGCTTTGTTTTTCTTGCTTTCTTTCACTTTTTTTTTTTTCACCAGCGGGTGACCGAGCTCCGCTCGGAGAAAACGGGTATCGAAGCTAACTCGAAGATTTAAATTTTCAATTGTGATTTATCAAAACAATACATGCCATAAGAAAATTTGTGAAACCATTGGTGAAAAGATAACCGGTTAAACCTCGGCTTTCCATCGTCCACCAGCGATGTCATGTCTTGATGTTCCATTGGAAATCCCCATCTGCACTGGTCTCTTCCATGTTTGCTGACCATGCACGGAGCGCTTGGGTTCATATCACCATACGGGTTATGGATCATCCATTTCGAGATCAGTTCCGGATCATCTTCTGGAAACTTTATTAGTTCGCCATATTGGCTATAGATGGCAGCACGTTACCGCTTGAAACCTATTAGCCATTATGGCGAACTAAGAAAGTTTGAAAATATCCTATTTGTAACTCCGATTTGCTCGACCGTAGCGCTTCAAAACCGGCACCAATCGATTCCTCGGGGCCAAAAACCCCAGACCCCCAAGTTTACCGGAGTTTATTAATTCTGGGGCGATTTTCGACTTGGGAACCATTCCTCGTATTATAGTATAAGATTTCAAATGCAAATAATAATAATGGAGCAGTCTGTGGCCTTTCAGTCGTATTCTCTACTAAAAGTGCTATCCGAGTCATTTCACGTAAAGTTATATCTCTTGAATAAAGTCGCTATACCTTGCATGGCATTGGAGGCGAATAATTTCGGATTTTTGATTTTTGGCAAAGATTTAGAGATTTTATTGAATGTATCAGGTGATCTTTGATCAGATTTTTGGCGATTAATTCCTGCCCTGTGGTTAATAATTTGTGATAATCTATACTTATAATAAAGCTCAATGTGTGTGTGTGTGTGCGTGTGTGTGTGTGTGTGTTGGCGCTCTACAGGCTAGACCGTTGGACCTACAGCTACCAAATTTGGTACATGCATACCTTGGAGGTTCGGAATGTGCACCTCGGAGCCCTTTTTTCGAATTTTTAATTAGAATTTGAATTAATTAAAATTTAAGCGAAATTTCGACGTTTTTCCGTTATAACTTCCGAAAATATCATTGGACAAACATGATTTTTACATCAATTTAAAGATAAAAAAATTAGCTTTCTAACGATATCAGTTTTTTTAATTTATAACGTAAGCTTCTATTTTTAACGAATTTTTAAAGAAATATTTTAACCATGTTTTTATCACGTGACTGGATAAAATAAAAGAATGCCGGAAATTCAAATAAAAAAAAATTATCATCGCAAAATAAATCTACAGAAATGCAACTGTCAGCACGTGACAGGATAAAATAAAATAAATATAAAATGTGATATTTTCTTTAAAAAATAAATGCAAATGATTCTATGATCTTTTGCAATATCTGTATCATTAATTCCATAAATTATCTTTATTTACAGTAAACCTGATTGAATTTAGACAGGATATGCATTGAAATCGCGACTTAATGGCATATTTATGTAATCGTTTGCAATATCTGTATCATTAATTCAATACTTTTTTCCCTTTCTCGCTTTCTTTGAAAAAAAAACAACATATTTCTTATTTTGGCAACATTATCGAAAAAAACATTTTTAATATTTTGGAAGCATAACCGATAGTTAAAACTGATTGATTTATAAAATTAAAGAATATTATTAGGAAAAGGTGTTCTTTTAGGACTTTTCGTCCATCATCTTAAAGAAAATATTGCTTTCAGGCCAATCAATTCCCGGAATTACTTCTAGGCTAATGAAAATGTGATTTAATTGAAAATTTTAGAAAGCATTACTCATGGCGAACCAGCTGGTCGCCAAAGGCGGCTAGTCGAAAATAAAATTTGTGTTTTAGATGCGTTATATCTGAACAAATGAAACCAAATTTGACGCAAAACTACAATTATAAACATAAGCTCATAAACCTGATTTAATATATTTTATTTACTACGTTTAGGAGTTACCACTCTTATATGCATGTAAAGTTATAGGTCAATGGAAAGTCAATCCTTTGACATATTTGGCTGCAAACTTTAAAGGTACCAACACTTTAGAGTTGATTCTGTGTACCAAATGATATCCATCTAGCTCTTTTCTTTTTTGTAGTTATCGTGCTAACTTTTATGCGTACAGCCGAGCAAAAGACCTCCTCTGAATGGATTTCATTCAAAACTTCATAAAACTGTGTACAAATTTGGTGTAAAGATTGCAAAATTTCATCAATCTCGCACTATTTTTCAGTCATTTCATTTTGTTACAGACTGACAGGCATTTCCGAATTCCAAAAGGTCTGAAACGTAGAAATCTGATAAAATATCGATTTCCGGTTTTTTGAGTATTTTATACCTATTTCATATAGGAGTAAGTAAAATTTTAAACAAAAGAAATCAAAGCAATTTAAAATAGCGAATTATTGATAAAAACAGAATATCGACTTCAGAAGTAAAAAAATTGCAAGGGCAATACGAGATTCCTTTAATTTTTTCAGAAAAACATTTTAATCAATGCAGCATTAAAAAACATTCAATGGAGCCTTCTGAAACTTTCGTATTACGCATTGCTTACTTCTGACGTTGCCATTCGATAGTAGGTAAATAATAAAAGCCATAGAGCAACTTCTGTATCATGAGGCTAGCATAATCATATATATCTATAATTTCCAAAGTTTTGTCCATATTTAGCCCATATTAACATCATTCTAAAGAAATTCTCTTTTTTTTTAAATCTCATTTCGCTTTTACTAATTAATTAATTCAAGAGAAGCTTTGTAAAATGCTTACGTCGGCAATCCACACGCTCCTCGTGAAGGGATAGAAAAATATCCAGTAAGCACATTCTTTTAAAAGGATCCCTGTGTTTCCCTTATCAGAATTGATACGCATAAGAAATCTCTATCAGAACCTTAATAGAGTATATGCAGGTGAAAAAATATTTTCCCTGTCAAAATATGATATATAAGACAAGGGATAGTTAATTTCTATCCCTTCTCGATCTTCTTGTCTTATCTGTTGATCTGAGCGAATCGTCTTCACCTCGCCTTTCTCTCTCTATGTATGTAACATAATGCTTTCCCGGGATGCATTAAGGCGAACTTAAAAATGAAAAGTATCTTTACTGTTTTCGAACCTGCCATCTGCTTTAAAAAATTATAATGCTTAAATCTATACTTATAATAAAGCTCAATGTGTGTGTGTGTGTGTGTGTGTGTGTGTTGGCGCTCTACAAGCCAGACCGTTAGACCTACAGCTACCAAATTTGGTACACGTATACCTTGGAGGTCGGAAATGTGCACCTCGGAGCCCTTTTTCCGAATTTTGAATTAGAATTTGAATTAATGAAAATTAAAGCGAAATTTCGACGTTTTCCGATATAACTTCCGAAAATATTATCGCACAAACATGATTTTTATATCAATTTAAAGATTAAAAAATTAGCTTTCTAATGGTATCAATTTTTTTTAATTTATAACGCAAGCTTCTATTTTTAACGAATTTTGAAAGAAATATTTTAACCATGTTTTTAGCACGTGACTGGATAAAATAAAAGAAAACAATGACGGAAGTTCAAAAAAAAAACTATCATCGTAAATCAAGTCTAAAGAAATGTAACTTTCAGCACGTGACTGGATAAAATAAAAGAAACATAAAATGTGATATTTTCTAAAAAAATAAATGCAAAGCAAAGGTTTCTATAATCGTTTGCAATATCTATATCATTAACTTAATAAATCTTCTTTATTTACGGTAAACCTGATTGAATTTAGACAGGATATGCATTGAAATCCCGACTTAATGGCATATTTATGTAACCGTTTACAATATCTGTATCATTAATTCAATACTGTTTTTCCCTTTCACGCTTTCTTTAAAACAAAACATATTTAATATTTTGGCAACATCACCGAAAAAAACGTTTTTAATATTTTGTAAGCATAACCGATAGTTAAAACTGATTGATTTATAAAATTATAGAATATTATTATCAAAAGGTGTTCATTTAGAACTTTTCGTCCATCAACTTAAAGAAAATATTGATTTCAGGCCAATGAATGCCCGGAATTACTTCAAGGCTAATGAATGTGTGATTTAATTGAAAATTTTAGAACGCATTATTCATGGCGAACCAGCTGGTCGCCAAAGGCGGCTAGTATATAATATATAAGCTTTTATAAAAAATATAAACAGCATAACCCGAAATTTACTTCTGAATTTTAAAATGGTGTGAAGAGGTTTTTGAGGGAAGGCGGAAAATTTGGATTTTTAAAAAGCATGTAAGCTTTTGAATAACTCTGACTACCTGATAGTCAAGAAATAACTACATACCAGTGGTCTAGCCTATAACGTGGTTTCAAGGAATTATTGAGGTGTGTTTTATAATATGTTCGAATCGGCCTTCACAGATAATGTCTGATCAATAAATATTATCATATTAATGTATTTTCTGTAATCAGTGGAATCATAGGAAATGAAATTTCATTTTCATTAGTCTGCTTTCACAAGTATTGTTTAACTGTCGTTTTTCTTTGATCTGCTTCCTTTATCAATTGTTCCGTAGTGTAATCTTTTGATTTAAACAATCGCCAAATACAGAATGGATTCCAGTTTCATCGCTAAAACTGAAATAATTTTCAGTTATCTTCTGCACAAGTAGATTTTTTATTGCCAACTCTTTTAGCCTTTTCTTTTTACAACATTAATAAACACTGAACTAGATTTTAAAATCCTTTTAAAAACCTTTCTAACATGATTTTAAAATCCTTTGTTCTCTAAAAGCTAGTTTAAATTTTATATACACATAAAAAAAATGCAAGCGAATGTGTGTGTCACCTTCGTTTAAGCTTGAAGTCAGACTTCTGCCCTCTGGGTGCTCCGGGATCTTTATCCTCAGAAGCTACTGCACCTTCTTTCCGTGGAAACACGAACACGACATCATCATCATCATGATTGAGATTAGTTTAAGAATAAATTTTTGGTTCCTGTGGGATAGCAATCTTTGCCGCTACATCCGTCATTGTTTATATTCAAGTAATAATAGCTTAAGAAAAGTGCTCCATTTAGCTTATTAGGCAAATTTAATTTGATTAATTAGTGATTAAGCAACAAACCAAGACATGGAAGTGTGAAACAATAACATAAGCATCTAGAATTCTACCGGATTTTAGAATACGTGAGAACTTATGCCAAGCTACGTAACTTCATTCAAAGATTGATGAATTTGGTGGAAAATATATTTAAAATGACCTTAGAAAGAGTTAATGTCTGCTCTTTGTGAAAACTGCTGTGAATATTTATTTAAAGGAACTTGAGTTGTTCTTGCAATCCGAGCAAATGCAGCAGCTGCTCATTACAACTAATGTCTGTCTGAAGAAAGTGGCAAAGGCAAAGACAGAAGATAAATCTCGGAATCAACTCCAGAAAAATCGCTGGAATTCGCCTTTTGATGGAGTTCACGAATAGATCAGATCTTAACTACTTCAAACTTAAATATCATTCTAAACCACTTAAATATTATTTCTAAATCTTTCTTTGGCGTTATGATCATTCTGAGTTTTTAATTCTTTAAATACTTTACCTGATTAATTTTTATATGATATGATTATTCATTAAATGTAACAATATTAATTTTTATTTCCGTGCAAAAATTTGCAGGAAAAAAAAACATTTGAGTACATTTGACTATTAGTACCGTCTGTATTTGTTTCCATTTTTTTTTTTTTTTTTTTTTTTTTTTTGTAATTCCAATTAGTTTAAATCATCTCAATGCCATGCAGCAGTATATATTTGATACAGTAAAAAAAAAGGAATTTTTATGTAAAAGCTACTACCTTCACATGTTTAAAAAATTAAATACGCTTCAAATACACGTCATCTCAAGTAACTTATTCAACTACTTTATTCCTTTTTTTAATCAAAAATTTTAATTAAAACTTTTCGGTGACTCTTACTTTTATTTCATAAAAGTATTTCTTATTGCTATTTGCAATAAGTCCATTCCTTTTAGTTTCTGCGTTTCTACACAAGCATATTACGAATCATCAATCGTCATAACACAAAATATAATTTGGTATTGCTGGGCCATGGGAAACAATTGAATTATTATACATGCAATCACGTGAAGCCCTTGAGATTCATGCAAAATTACACACACGTAAAGAAGTTTTTAACACGATAGTGATTATATATAGCGTATTATCTGCAAAGCGTGGCATCTACGATCCAAAACTCGCTCGAAATCTTCCACAAAGCATACCATTTGGATATAGAGTGATCAAATTTGTCATAGTTGCTTCCCATGCGGCATATTATCAATGAGAAGAGGTTTTCAAAATTTCAAAAGGAATTTTCATTAAAAATTGAAAGGTTAAAGCTAATCTTTGTAGAATCAAGAGCATATTATTGTATATACTTTCTCTACAATTCCGAGAAAGTAAGAAGACCTCCAAGGTTATCCGAACCAAGACGTACCATGTATACAATGTATCTTGTGTTTCTTATTTAATTCTTCATGACCACATTTTCTCCATTCGTTTTCCACATGAGCATTTTTCTCCATTTACATACTCCACATTCCTTTACAGTTTGATTCCATAAAAAAAATGTTTAAAGCTTGCATCTTTCATTGTGAACATATCTTTTACCAGCAAAACCCTCTTCAAAATCGACGGTCAATTTGCTAAACACACAGACCGATTCGCACAAACATTTAATTCGGAGCGGTCCACTCCGTGGAAGGTGAAATTAAATACAAACGCAGGCTGCACAGACGATTCCAGTGTTCGGTAGCTGCCACCCCCCACTCCAAGTGGGGGGTGGCGACCACCCAAGGGGCTAGCAGGGACTATCCGTCTTTTACGCAACGCTGACTACAATCTTCTGTGATGCTTTTATATCTTTTTTTTTCCCTCTCTGTCTCTAGCAACCGACGTTTCGTACTGGTTTATTATTTATTTTTTGAGGAGTTGCTCTTTAAAAATGTTATTTTCCTTTGTTGTCCGTCATAACCGTAAAAGTTGTGTCTTGTGTGACATGCTTGACTCCCCTGGCGCAAGAATTAAACAAATAAATAAATGCGAGGCCAGGCAGAAATGAAAAAAAAATAATAATCGGCCGCTTTGTGAGATTGATGTTTATCGAGGGAGTGCAATAGAAACACGGGTTTTGTTTTGTTTTTGAGCTTTTTTGTATCCGATGGTGCAGATACAAATTTATGCTTTTACAGCAATTCCGAAGGTTTTGCTTTTTTTAACAAATTGTACCCAAGTCCCGGATTAGCCAGTAGGGCAATGGCTTTGTGACTTTTTGTCTCAGAGCAGATTTCACGTCTAAAAAAAATTGTTATTTGTTAAACTTGTAATTTTTTTAGAAATAAAAAAAAATTTATTTCGAAAAAAAAATTATTTGTTTGTTGCTGGTTATGTTATTTTCTCTTTCTTATGCTCAAAATTTACAAAAGATTATTATAAAAATTATTGCAACTCTCAAAAATTGACAGAAAATATTGGCTTTGAGGATTTATATTTCAGACTTTTATTAATTAAAAAAAACCTTAATGAGATGCATGCCTGTAGGTCTATCTATGAGCATGAACACTCAAGCTCTCAAATGTTAAAGCCAGACGAAATTGAGTATGTAGTCTCAACTTCGAAAAAAAATTATCACATTTTTAGTGAAATCTATTCGAGAAAAGGCTTGTTTGCCCTTTCATATGCGTGTAAGCATGATAATTCAAACATGAAAAGTTATACAAATGAAATTTGATATTCGTCTTTGGCACCAGCTATAATTCTGTATTAGAAATGTTAAGCTGAAATCATTTAGCTATATGTATTCTCCTACCTTTCATTTTAGAAAATGAGCACTGCAAATAAACACTCTCATATAACTATAATAAAACAGGAAATAAAAAATTATGAATCGCACTCGCACGCACGCATGCACACACACACACACACATGGCTTCCACATTTCTGAGCATAGTATTATTCAAATAAAATTAAAAAGCAGCAAGTTATTCGGGAATTTAAAAGTTGTAAACATCTAAATTTTAAAATTTTGAGATATAATGTAAACAAAGGTATTTCAAAATTTTATTAAAAACGGCTGAACATTTTTTCTCTTATAAATTTTATAATGTAATTAGATTTATCAAAAAAAATCGGTTCTTCCTTTTCGATACTAGAAAACTAATAAGGAAACGTGCTTTGTAAGTTCGCAGAATTCGAGGAGAAAATATTTCCCACGATTTTACTTCATTACTTATAAATAAAAACTTGTATAGCGTAGCTTGACTTATTCTGGAGGGGAAAAAGAAAATACGATGTAGTATAACTTGGAGGATTCAAAATATTGTTTTCAATATTTCCAATTTATTATGCTTTGGCTTTCTTATTAAAAACAACATTTAATTATCATTTTAGTGCACTTTCTTTTTTCAATTTTTACTTTTTCATATTCAAAGGAGGGGTGAGGGGAAAGAAGATAAATCTAGAAAAATCGCATCAAAAATATCATCTAAATTGAGATTTTGGTACCCTTCCCTAGTTTCAGAAAACTATGGTTTTTAAAAACACATTTTTGAAATTATATTTGTTCCTGTCTATGTACTGAACTCAAAGACACTTTGAGCTGGACAGATGAAATTTGATGTATGATCTCTAATGTGAATTCCCAAATCTCATAAAAAAACTTTGAGCAAAATCCATTTTGAGGAAAAGAATCCTGTTCCCTCGAATGTAATTTGACAACAGAAAAACGAGGAGAACTAGAGATATAAAATTGGAACACATGCTTAACATCTAAAATATAGACGTGCAAAATTTGGAAATGAACCCTCTTAAGGGTAATTCCGCTTAAGGCTTCAAAAAACGCTTAGAGTTTATCGGATGAAATTTGGCATACGGTGTTTAAAAATTTGTAGATTTCTATTAACTGTTGAACAAAATTCTTTCTGAGGAAGTCTGTCTGTGCAGCTGTCCGAATATTAGTAGAATATTACAAAACAAAGAGAACTAAATAGAAAAAAAAATCGATGCACAGATTTTAAGTTCAACATATACTTTTCAAAGTTTAAGCCAAATCCATTAAAAGATGACCGGTACTTTCAGAAATGTTTAAAGCCGATAGCTAAAAAATGGAATGACTTAAATATATTATATTTGATATGTGATTTTCTGAATGCAAGCATAAATTGTATGCCAAAATTTTGTTTTGATAGGTTAGGAAACCCATGTCTAAAACAAAATATGACTATTGGATATTATTTATCTCATGCCAGTGATTAATCGCCGAAAAAACTTGCCAAGATGACACAATAGATTCAGTCAAAATGCTACATTCCTGCCAAGAGTTCATATTTTGTGACTAATATGAACCAATATCATCCAAGACGTTCCCTGAGATAATTTTGTTAGAGAGTTAGCGAGAAAGTTTAAAAAATAACTTTTTGATAATTCCCTCTGGTTTTCCTCACTTATTTACACCTTTATCGTTGATGCATAGTTGATATCAATTGAGTAAAAAGCTTTAAATAAAATATAAATTTTTGTGATGAGTAGTAACCACAACTTTTCGAGCTGGATTAAAATATATCCAACCATGAACAGAAACAAAGTTAAAGGCAGAATAAATTTTAAGTCCAAAAGCTCCTAAGAGTTAAGAATAGATAAATAATTATTTTTTTATTCACGATTTTTAATGCAATCGAATCGTGAATAGTTAACGCGATTAGTTTTGAAGTGATCCAACCATCACTAATGGCTGTCTTCGAATAAAGAGCTAAAAAGAAATCAAACATAATGACGGATATCTGCAGAAATACACTGCGTTTTAATGACTTCCATTCGTCGGTTTTTAAGACTGTTAAAGTACTTATTCCTGTAAAACATGGTAAATCATTCTATCTTGAGTCATAAATATTCTATACAGTGAACTGTTCAGAATAACAGAGCTTAAAAGACAATTTTTTATTTCGTCACTAAACCTTGAATTGTCTACAACCTTGCATGCATTTTATGTTCTATTTTTTATTTATCTTATGAATTTATAAAAATGCAATTTTGCAATAAATTATTGATTCCCTTCTCGATTTTTAAAAAAGTTCTTGAAATTTTAAATCCACCTTTTGTACACCTGCTTGTTTGCGATGACAACACGCCATTTTGATATGTCTAGAAAATAATTCTCAGGAAATATTATGGTGCTAGTATTCGAGACTATTGCATAAAAATTTCACTGTGTATGCTAACTTAGACAGATTAAATACATCGATTTTACGTTCTATCTTTTTAACTTTATCTTATGAAAAATGCAATTTTGATATAAATAATTGATTCACTTCTCAATTTTTTTAAAAATTCTCCTTGAAATTTTATATCACTTTTTGAAATTTTTTACACATGTTTGTTTACGATGACAACATGTTATTTTGATACGTCTAAAAAATAAGCTGGAAAATATTATGGTGCTAGTATTCGAGAGACTATTGCATAAAAATTTCACGGCATGCTTGCTGGGGCAGGTTGAATGCATCGATGCTAAAATGTTTTGCAGTTGGTGAGGTGCAGTAGTTTGGAAAGGCTGTGAGAAGTGCCGAGGTATTCTTTATTTGATCAAAATTAAAGCAATTTTTTTAATGAGATAATTATCTAAAGATAAGAATTCCCATTATAATCCAATTAAACGGTTAAGGGTGGTAAAGTTTCAGAAGAAAAGAGAATGATTTTCAGATTCTCTGCTGCTAATAATAATACTCTTCTTCTTGCATACAGCCGACCACCCCGCCACCACTGAACGTGGCAGTATTAACAGGATTTGTTGTGGTCGACTACTGAATAAGTATTGTCTAACCTTACATTAACCGAACAGTCAAACTAACATTCCTTTCGGAGTAATAATTGCCTGTCTTTCTCCCTATCTGCACTCTCTCAAACAGTTGGAATAAAACTATCAATCTTTAACATCATATCCTTCAGGGTTTTCAGATTACTTGGTACCATCAGTACAGCACTTAAATCATTATTGACAATCTTCAAGTCCTTCCTTAACTTTCAGAGCTCCATACATCCCATTAAATAGTAGTAAACCGTACCCATTTCTCCACAAATGCATTTATTTTGCTGCGCTCTTCCAAATCTTTGAAAGAATTTTGAAATGCAAATTATTAGGTTGGAACTATAGTATAATCACAATTTCATTCGTATACTAAATTTTTCAAGAAATTTTAAACTCATCAAAATTATGGATCTAAAAACAATATCGTTAAAAAGAGAGAAAATACTGTTCTATAATGAAAACTAAGCGCCAGTGAATCCCATGGGGAAAAAAAAGGAAATTTCATAACATACTTTAAGCATTAAATTATGATACAAATGTATTGTATTTCAAAGTTCCATGATAATCTATATTTATCTTTCACATTATTTTAATTACATACTACTTAAATAAAGGTGTAGAATATGAAGAATGAAGAAAGTATTGTATTCCTTAAGAACAATTCGAACTTGAGATTTTCGAGTTTATCCACGTTTTAGACGCCTATGAACTCAAGAAACACATTTTCAGAAAATGTCTGTTTGTCTATGACATGTAACTCAAAAGCGTTTTGAACAAGGCGGATAAAATTTGGTATGAGGTCTTTATATCAAAATTGTACATTTCTATCAAATTTTGAGTCTAATCTGTTCAGAGGAAGTTCGTCTGGCTGGCTAGTTTGAATATAATTTAACACCATAACTACAAAATGAAAGAGAGCTAGATGTATAAAATTCGGTACACAGATTTTTAGTACATAAATCTAGCGAATTTTTAGTAAAACTTAATAATAAATTGGACGTTTATCTGATCTGTACTTTCAGAAACACGTAAACGCGATAATTCAAAAATGCAGCAGCGTCTTAAATTTATGCATATTTGAAGCATAATTTTGAAATTTCAAGTGTAAATATATGTCCAAATTTTATTTCGATTAACTATGCTTGACACACTTGGAACCCAAATTCAATTTTTGGATACTTTTGACCACATTCCAAGGATTAATCGCCAAAGCTTGAAATTTCAAAATGTTAAATTTTTATATTCTGATTTTTATGACTAAGTGTCATTTTGTGTCAAATATTTGTTTCAATTGCTTGATAAAAATGCGTCCGAAACACGAATTTGATTTTTGGATAGTACTTACGAAGCACTAAGTATTAATCGCCAAAGAACTCGCCAAGGATAGCATGATAGATCCGGTAAAATTGTTAAATACATGCCAAAAGTTATTATTCTGCAACTATTGAATGCCAATGCCAGGTAAGGCGCTGGTAACTGAGATATCTTCATATGGGAGAATATTTTATGAAAATAGATTAATAAATCTGGCGCATGTGCAAATAATATTGACTAAGAACAAAATATCTGAAATAAATTTAAATTTCTTTCAAACAAACAAATCCAGCTGTTATCAGCGAGAAAAAAAAAATAACGCGAACGAATTTTTGAACTCGTGTTTGTATTGATATAAACGCTTTTATTATTTTCACTTGCACTAAAGTGCCAAAAAAATACCGTCTGGAAATTTGGAACACTATTTTAGTTTGTCTAAATATATATTTGTCTGTGAACAATATAATTCAAAAATGAAACAAGTGAAATTGGAGAAATAAAGTATGTAGTCGTCGCACTTTGAATTTTAAATTTCTGTCAATTTTTCGGACGAAATCTGTGGGTTGACTCGTTGAAAAGAATTAAAGTTATAGTTTATGCTAGATATCTTCTCCTATTAATCGCAGTTTGAAGAAAGGGACCATAAATCTTGTCTAAGTAAGGGATAACTTGTTTAGAAGAACCGGCTGAATTCTAAATCATACACGACATCTTTTATAAACACCTTGTTCTAAAAATAGAAAGAATGCCTTGTTCTGGAAGAGTTTTGCAATTGAATTTTGGTGAAGAGGTTATTTTATTCGGTTTTTTTAAGACAGTTATTTTTATAAATTAAATGGGATTTTCAGGCGTCCTTCAAATGTTCCCCAAATATTTTAATACATTAAAAGTTTTAATGGGGATTTCAGAGGTAATTCATTAAATAGTTTAATCTATATTATTTAAAAACCATGCTCGCATGTATGGAAAAAAATTACTTTGCCTTAAATATTGCCATTCTTGTTGAATGAGAACATTACATTTATTTTTAAATAAACTTGTTTATTTATCTCAACGTTCATAAAATGTTCACCATTCTTTAAGAATTAGAAGATAGTTTATCTAGATGGATTGTTGTATTTGGTTAACAATATCAAATATGATTGCTAGAGTCATTAACAAAAGTTAAAAAAAATATATCATGCATATTGGCAGAATTAAGGGTAAAATGTCGAATTCTTTTGAAAATATATCGAATTTTTTTATTTAATATTCTTAATTTCTGAACAGTCTTCATAAAACTGCTTGGGCCGCGGTGGCCTGATGGTAAAGCCTTGATTTCGGAACACAGGGTTTCAGGTTCAAGACAAAATTCTTCCGAAAAACCAACGTGTAAGCGGGTTTGATGAATGTTAAATCCTTCCGAGTCAAACATTCACCCGCTGGTGTGGAGAGGACTTCGTGCCAGCTTAAGTGTCGTCCTCGTTATCTAATCACGGCTCAAAACGATTAGGTTCGTCCTAAAGTAGCACTAATGTTTTAAAATGGGACGATAATGTGACTAACTAAACTAAATTTACAAAACAGTTTGAAATTAAGTTTCTAAGCTTTATTTTTAAAAAATTAAGAAACAACAACACTTATTTGCCGCGCTTACTTGCGCCTGAAAATATATATCTAGGGATGGTAGCTATTTTTATTGAATTTTGCATATAATTTGTTACGCATCTACAATATAGATTTTAAATTTGTGCACCGCATTATCTTTATCTAGTTCCCTTCGTTTTATATTTAATGTATATTCGGACAACCGGACAGACTTCCTTTGTGCAGATTTTGATATAAACTGGACGAGAAGACTATTTAATTCGCGAAGCACAAAGTGTATTACAGTTATCTTTGTCTGTCAGGCAGCTATTTTCCAAAAATGTATTTTTCGAACTCAGGGAGGTCAAAAATGAGAAGATTAGTCAATATTTTGAGTTCGAATTTTTTAACGATTACGATATTTTCTCTTTACTACGTATGCGAGAAATTTTTTAAGACCACATTTCTTCAATTTTTTTTCCCACTTTTAAACAATTTTAGATTTTGTAACTTAAATGTTTTGGTTCCATTGATATTTTAATGGTCAAATATTCAAAAATATTGCATTTTTATATCATTTTTTAACGTATTTCTCTCGGACATAACCACACACCTTAAGAAATTAAGGGAAAATAAAATTCTTATTTGCAGTATGTATAAAAAGTTTAGTTTCCTTGAGATGGAATTTTCTCCATTGAAAAGGCTCACGAATACTCGCATTAAAATTAATCTCTAAAATCAGATTGTAACAAACTACGATTCACTAATAGGGGGAAAAACTGCTGAACATATTTTTTTTAAAAAATGCTGAACGAAATATTAGCAATCTCCTTCAATTTTCTCCTTAAAGAGAGAATATAATGAATCGGCTCAAATATAAAATAATAATAAAAACATGCAAACGTCAATCTCTTTAGACAAAGAAGAATAATAATAAAAATATTAAAAAGTTTCTTGATGATAAACTTGAAACAAATTGCTTGCTTTTAAATTCCGCCAAAGATTGCAGATAATGCATACTGATTATTCATCAGACATAAAAAAAATTAATTTTCTATGGCCTATGAAAATCGTTTGATAAGTTTTAATTTTTCGAAAAGCGACAATATTTAAAAATCGCTTCTGTAAATGTGTTTGTGTCTATGTTATCGGAAAATATGATAATTGTATGTTTTAGAAATTAATTTGTTGGTTATTAAAGAATTTTGCATGTTTTAAAGATATTTTAATATATTGATATACAAGTTTTTTTTTTACATTGAATTATTGACTTGGAGAAAAACCAATTTTAAAAATCAGCTTAGTTTATAATAAATATGTAATGGAATAAAAATGCACACTCTATCTTTAAAGATAAAGATCATAATAAAAGATATTTATAGCAATTGATGCGCACGTTTAAACACTTAAGAGAAATGCCGGGTTTTCATTCGGTCAGTTATAAGACGGTAGAATGCGTAGAAAGGGACTGATTTATATTTCTCACAATTTCATGATTCGGGCGTTCCATTCTAGGCAATAAATTGCCATTTTGACATAACTAATTTTTTCTTTTTCACTCTGCATCGTATTAAAATGATGAATCGTTACACAATAAAACATAGAAATAAAAATGTCAACATACTTAAATTTGAAAAACTATAGAAAAGAAATGACAAACAAAATGAAATATATAACAGACAACCAACCTTATATTAGAAAGAACAAAGCAAAAAATATCGAAATTAATCAGTAATAAATGATCTATTTTTTCACACATACACACACACACACACACACACACAAAAAAAAAAAAAAACACCTTTTTACCAAATTCTACAAACGCATGCGCAGCAAAGGGGGAAAAAATACGATACAGCGACTTGTAGTTGTCATGTCGGCACAATTATTGTCATCAACTGAATCAAATTTTTCAGCCTTTCTACGCATGCGCTGCTTACTAACCTAGTATAAACCCGCAAAATTTCTGGAAATTTTAACATGGATAATTTTTACACGATGTTGCAATTAAATCTTTACATAAAACTAATTAAATGTAACGACATAAAACTTTGAATCCCTTGCATCTAAATTCGCAGTTCCAAAATAAGGAAAATAAATAAGTAAATGTAAATTTAGTTTTGCCTAAATGTTTCAGCATTGCACATTAAAAAAAATCATGATATAAATATTTATACAAATCATAGATTATAATCGAACAGCGTAACCAGTGGAATAGCTTAATCCAAATGCATCCGAATTCGTATTTGTTGCCACGGACATCACTTTCAATACAGATTACAACAATCTAGATATTGCGAATCGATTACCTTTCACTAAGAAAGATTAATGGTTGCCACTCTCGGATGAAAAAGATTCAATCATTAATCTCTGAAATCGACTTCCCTTGCAGCTGATTCGGGTAGAATCAGCGGTGTAGAAGTGTTGCTCTTCGGTGGAGACCTCGTTATTACGGCTGTTTTTCCACTTTTCGCTTGCTGTAACCATGATTGCCTGCGAGGCTCGGATTGTGTTTTATTTAAGGGAGATTTGCGCGTGAATGTGTTGCCGGTTGGATGCTTGAGGTCTTTCAGCAGGGATTTTTATTAATTAGCTGCCTTTGGTGAATTGCTTATTCGCATATTTTGTTACATCAGCATATAATACCGTCAAAATATTATAAATCGAACTTCTCTTAATTTTTGAAATGCTATTAACATCAGATTAGTTAAAACCTTAAAAAACTGATCAGGAACTTGGCAAATTCATTACGTGACAAAATAACACTCATAGTTGGAAGAAAAGAATTTTAATGGAACTAATATTTATAAATAAAGAGTTCGGAAAGAATTTTCTTAAATTATTGTTTGCATATTTCCCAGAAACCGTTGAGTTGGGTTGTTTAAATTAAATCGTATATGCGACTGACATAGATTGCTGATTTTGTTAATGTCTTCTGGTACTCAACATTTTTGATTTTCAATAATAAAAGTATATTCTTATGGAAATGGTTTTTAGAAATATTTGCAACAATGATAGTTGCATAACAATAGTTGGAGTAAATTGTTGATCTAGAACTTTAAAGTTTTAATGCTTAATAAATCTATGAATGTAAAATAAAAGTTGGTGAAAATTTATTTTTTGGTTAAAACTCATTTAAAACAATAACTTTAATTTAGTTTTTATTTATTACACAGATTACAGAAATTCACTGAAATATCAATAAATAATCACTATTCAAACATCACTAGTAAGTAATCAATCGAAAATTCGAGCTCAACTGTTCCATTTCTTCTATTTACAAAAGATATTCTTTCCCATCTTGCTTCAAACACAAACAGGAATCAAATTGGTTTCTGTGAATCGACAATTAAAAGAGATATCATCATTATCCCCTCTGACTCAAACAGAAAAGTCAACATTTGCTTTTTTTTCCACCGCGACTTTTCAATTGCCGAGACCTCCCGCAGAACAACGAAAAAAACCCGAATTCCATACGAATGAGGAAACGAAGGTTTCCACTCATAAGCGTTTCTCTTGTTAATGACTAGAACTAAGTAGGAAAAAAATAAATAAGAATGATAAAGTCTTGAATAATTGC
Organism: Argiope trifasciata; assembly: GCA_026543055.1. NCBI lineage: Eukaryota > Metazoa > Arthropoda > Arachnida > Araneae > Araneidae > Argiope > Argiope trifasciata. The sequence continues at coordinate 274,243 of JAPMOQ010027631.1, read as the reverse complement.
AGGTTTGAAACACGTATAAGAGACGCCCGAGCGGAAATGACTTAATATTGACTTTTTTTTTTCAAACTTAATTGCGCTTTTAAAGTGAAAAATGAATCTTTCATTGTATCGCCGTGTGCCTCGTAGTAAACATGGCCGACCCGTGACTTCAAATGTGTGAAGCTTGCGAAAGACTACCCTAACGGATGATAGGTTTATTTTCTTGTGTTAATTCTTTCTGAAACGTGATACGGAACTTTTTTAGGAAATATTTTGGGATTGCAGAAATTTTCGTAATGCTGCCTTTTTTACAGAATTCTCATATTTGAAGCATGCAAAGAGAAAATATAATAATCTCTACTTTTAATAAAGACAATTGTATACGTATATATGTGTCGAAACTGAACAAGCCAGACCGACCTACGCTGCCAAATTTGGTATATATGCATCATGGAGAGTGGAAAAGTATACCTCAGAATGGTTTCTTTTTAAAATTTTAATTAATTAAAAATCAAACTGAATTTTGGAGTTTTCCGCTATAAATCCCATATATACTACAACACAAAGATGAAGTTTACATGTTTTTCAATACCTTCAATAGAGTTTAGGGAGTTTGCAATGAGAAATTTAAATTCACAATCAGTATCTTAATCGGTAAAATGTGAGGATTTCAGTATTTTTCACGTTATGGTGAATAATGCGAGTTTAATTTCTGCGAAAATCATTAATTTTTGATATTTGATAATTTTTTAATAAAAAGTAAGTCAAATTTTTCTTTATTGACCTAAGTAGGAATTAAATTTTTTTAAATATTACTTTTTATTAATTAAAAATCCAATTGAATTTTGGAATTTTTCCGCAATAACTGCCGAAAATGCCACAATACAAAAAGGAAATTTACATCTTTTCATAATACATGAAAATGCCTTTTTAATGCTGAAAATTTAATAAATCGTCCTAATTTTCCCTGAATTTTGGTAATTTTAAAAAAATATTTCTTACCTAGTTTCCTATAATACCCTGAAATTCAAACCGTTTTCATTGTTTCATCAAATATTTAATCCTGTGATTTTTCTGCCATGTTGGCAGCTAAGGAAAACAGATTCGATTAATATTGCCAATAAATAAAGTTCATACCGTGAAAGTTAGACGATAGATGCAGGAAATATTTACGTTTCTAATATCCTTACATTGTTATGGGACTGCTTCCATTAGAAAGGTTCATGTACACAATTATGCATAATTGGAACAAGATAATTAAATTGACACGGCCTCAATATCAACCAATTTGGCGGGATCATGGATATTAAGATCGTCTGAATGATTTATTTGGAACTTATTTATTATGATTGGCCTCAACAGTTCACTCAAGTCAAAAAAAAATCGAAATTTTCTGGAATCTAAATTTCAAATTTTTCTGACTTTGACTTGATTTCAAAAGTCTGTTTTTCAATTATTGAACATAACTGAGGAACACGTAGAGCTAGACAGTTGAAATTCGGTATGCAATTTTTACGCCAAATTTACAGATTTTTATCAAATTTTGAATTAAATCTGGTCGAGAGAAGTTCGTCTGTTCGGCCATTCAATATAAATAAACACAAAAACTACAAAATAGAGAGCTACATAGATAAAATTTAGCATCTATAGAATAGACATCTGCGAAATTTTGAGCCAAATTCAGCTAGGAGGTTGACTGCCTGTTTATCTGCACTTTAAGAAAGCTGCAAACACTGCAACTCAAAAACGCAGTGGTTTAAATATTTCAAATAAAGCATGGGATTTTGAGAATGTAAGTGTAGTTTTGCATCAAATACTTGTTGATGCGATTCAGAAAACATTTCTAGGCGATCTTAGCATCAAATTTGACGGATTTTTTGTATCAAAATTTGAACAAAATTCATTTATAGCAAATTTATTTGCCTGTTTGAGTACATATAAGCATGGAAACTATAAACGTAAAAAGCTACATAGATAAAATTTGACGGATTCAATATTATTAATTTTTAATATAAATTGTGGATATGTATCAAATTTTTAACCAAGTCTGTCAGCGCTTTGATCGTCTACCGATTTGTATATGAACTCGCATGTAAAAGCAATGAATCTAAAATGCGGCAATTTTGGTAAATGAAAATAGATATGCTATCTTGCTGCTGAAATTGTTGTTTTCAGTCAAATTTTCCTTTCATTTGGGTGAAAATAAGATGCTTGAAATGTAAATTTGATTTTAATTGTCATAGCATGAAGAACAAAACATTTGTGTATAGGACTTTGAAAATAAAAACTTTGGATTCGTGACGCTCATGGCATGACTCAAAATTCATAGTTTTGGACAGAAGGGAAGTTGGTTACTTTACTAGGGAATATTAGAGAAATTTCTGGAAGACCCCCCCCCTCTCCTGATTTCATTTAAATCAATATACAGTAACAAGTAATTCAACTTCTGCATCTGTTTCAGTGTATCTTTGTAAAATGATGCTTTAATGAGAAGGATTTTTAGTGAATTTTGCTTCAAATTACAATTTCCATTCTCGTGGAATATAACTTATTAAATAAAACTTATTAAATAACTTATTAAATAAAAAGTGTTCATTATTATTTTAGATTATAGGGTTCCATACAAGTTCTTGTGATGTAAAATTAGAAGTTTATCAAAGCATTAATTGAATTAATATTATTTACCGATTATCGCCATCTTCAATGATAATTTTAATAATAATAGTAATAATAAGCGAACCAATTTTAATAAAACGCGACTTACTAAACAGGGAAAAGGTTGTAAGTTCTATTTTAATTTTAGAATTATATGCATCTTTGCTTTCTAACATTTACGTACAAAGGTTGTACCAAAATTAAAGCAGAATTTGAATTTGTCACCATTCCTGCAGCAAAGTGTTTGCAATCCTATTAAAAAAATCCATTTGGAAGCTGATAATTTAGGGTTGAATATTAAAATTGATAATTAAATTGAAGCTGATAATTAAAATTGGAACGTTTCACGATAGAACTATGCGTTAACGCAAGATTCAAATTAAATGAAAAAAAAAAAAAAACACTTTTTTTAAAAAAAAGATGTAACAATTTAAAATACAGAGGATAGGGTTATGCATGGAGTAACAGGACAAATAGTTCCATGATTTTTCTGGCACATGCGCAAACTTTAGTCGAAATTTTCTATGACCATTTTGCATAAATATACTTGTTAGCAATTGATACAGCATTGAATTTCCTCATTCAATGCACGTATGCTTATGGGCTTGTTGGCCTAGAACTTTGATTTCAATTAACTCTATAAAAGAAAATCCAATGATGTTAAATCGCCCCAACTGAGGGCCGGTTCTCAAATTTCCGAATTGTGGCAGCCCAGACTTTCATTAATTTTGAAATATTGCTCAACAATGAAAGCACGTTGTTCTAATGTATAACTTTTCGTTTTTTGAATCCTAAACTATTAGCTGCCAAGGATTTTTTGAATAAAGCCAACACTTTACCGCACGAATAGTGAGAAATACAAGTCTTGCGTTAATTTTGGGAACTCTTCGTATCTCCCTGTTACTTGAAAATTTTATTTTAGAAAATCATGACTTAATTTTCAGTAATAAAGAAATAATATCAGCATTTCGCGCAGTTTGAAATTATTCAAATTTATGATTAGCAATGAATACATGATATTTTTTGATGTTATACTAAAATGTATAGTTATAGCGGAAATAAACGAAGAGTCTTGGTTTCACATAATAATCCCCCTCCCCCCAAATCAAGAGAGATTCTTGAGATTCATTAAGTAGCACGAGCAAGGCTTTAAACTCACAAAATTTTCCAAAGTATTGTCATGAGAACTATTGCAGTAGGCAGCCTTTTTAATAAGGAATCCACCAAAAATTATAAGTAGGAATTTATGACTTATTCCCTTTAATCAACTGGATTCAAAATAGATCGGCCAAATTTGGTATCGATGTCCCACTTCGAATTTCATTTGTCTAGTTTGCTGCGTTTTGAACTTTTTCGTTAGCATATATATAGACGTATGGGGAAGGGGAGAAGTTGTAGTCAGTCAGTTCATTAACAGGTCTGGGATAAATTTGATCACGAATACATAAATTTGACTCAAATATCCCATTTTAAAACTCTCACTTTTTCCTATTACGTTTTTGAATTCTTGCATCCTCAAAAGCAGACTTCAACTGAATCCTTTTGAGCAGCACTTTCACCCAAAATAGGTGCTGAAAAAATTTCCTGTAAGGATGTTTCAGAATGTGCTTCTATTTTCTCTGGATCTTACTGGATTCAAACGTTCAAAAAGGCAAAAAAAAAATTAGGAAGGACACAAAATTAAAACCAAACCAAAACGAATTGTTCCAAATTTCTCCTATGGTCCGTGTAGAAAAAGAATCGTTTTCCAAATTCTGGGAAGCTTCACCCAGCCAAATATCAAATGCAAGACACCAAATTTTCTGCTATAAAGAAAGCTGGCGAAAATTGACACGTGCACTCGCATTTAGAGAAATTCTAATTTCGAACACTTGGTAGTCTCCACATTAGAAGATGCCTCTGTCTTCCATTCTGAAATTGCTACAGAAATGGCTATTTCGAGTGCTTAGAAGACATATTGGAGTACGACATGAGTGAGGAACATCTGAACGTCTGTATTCCACCACCTTCTTCTTCTATTAGGGATTAAAAAAATCTAAACTTAAATATAGTATTAAAAAAAATGAATAAAAATTTTCCCTTTTCAATTTCACATTGCACAACTTAAAATTTTTTAACTATTTTTATACCTTGAATGAATTTATAGCATTTGTTTTGCACCCTGAAATTGATACAGTAATGACTATTTCGAGTGCTTAGAGGACATATTGGTGTACTACATGAGTGAGAACTCGAACAGACATCTGAATACGTCTGTATTCCATAACCTCTTTCTATTAGGAATTTATAAAAGCCTTAAACTTAAATATATTGTTACAAAAAAGAATAAAAGTGAATAACAATTTTCAATTTGCACTTTCTTATTGCATAAGTTGGAAATTCTTAACAATTTTTACATCTGGATTTCATTTATAGCATTTGTTATATATTTTTTCACCATTTCTCATAAATGAGGGTTTTTTTCTTTTTTCCCTTTTTGTACACACTTCGGTGTATTTCCTGTTTGTTCTGTCCTAAAATGTTATTTTCCTGAGGCTTTCTCTAGATTTTAGTCTATATTTTATTCCATTGTACATTTTATGCTTGCTTTTTTATATGAATTTCTTTAAAAGAAGTTTTTTTGCTAAACTTTAAAATAAAAATATTCTAGATTTTTTTTGATGTTCTCTCTATCCATACGTTTGCCGCAGCATGGCCAAACCCTGCCCGTGGGCCTTTAAACCGTACAAACCAACCACCCTCAGATGCAGACAGACAGATTGACAGGTAATCATTTAAAATGATACGGAGAAAATTTTGATACATATAAAACTGTTAATAAAACAGTATAAATAAGATTTATCTATTTTGCTGCTCTATATTGAATTTCATTTATCTTGCTTATCACGTTCACAAGTTCACGAACGGACAAACGGATATCCACTGGATGGAATTGGATGAGAAATTACCGCAATTTACATTTCTAAAGTAAGAATGTCGTGCTAAATTTTATTTCTTTCGTTTGTTCCGGTTTCAAATTATTTTATCAAGGAAGACAAATATTAAACTAAAAATATATTTTGAAATCTGAGAGAATTTAGAAACATGGAGATTCAGTTTGAACTTGCGTTTTCCAAACTATTTCTCGTTTTCAACTACAAGAAATATGCAAGTTGAAAACTACAAAAACTGAACTGATAATGTTTTTGAAGGAAAGCAGCTTTTAAAAACACATTTATTAATGCATTAAAAGTAAGTTTTCATTATTGAATAATTTTCTTATCGTTATTTCCGTAACAAAATCTGGAAATCGCGTTTTTTTCTTCTAAAATTTCCTACCATGTAGTGTAAGAAATGCAAAATTTAAATTAATCAATGTGTTGCCAACTTAATCTGGAAAAATACTTAAATTTTATGTTGCCGTCGAGAGTATACAAGTGCACAACATTTCAACATTTATCAAGAAGTGGTAAAAAATCTGTTACAGAATTCATTTTTACAAACATAGAGCATAAGAGTCATTTTTAAAAAAAGAAAGAAACGAGGGACGGAATAAGAAAAATACAATCAGATTTTGTTTTTCGCCATTTTTTTTAAAAAGTAAAATGATTTTTTTTTTTTTTTTTTTTTTAAACACGAGTTAACATCATATGTCGAAACTGTTCTCTATAAAGTTCAATTGTTCTTTTTATTCCGTATGCGATAGAACAGAAGAGGTGAAAAATTATTTTGTAAGACGCAATTTAAAGTGCTGAAATGAGAAACTAAACAATACTTTTAAAAGAAGGAGGCCTCATAATATGCATTGTCTAGCTCCGCAAAATACCCAAATCAGCAATTGGCATAGATTTCAGTATTTAATTTGAATTTTCTTCTAACTCGACGGGAAGTATCTTTTAAGCATATCAGTAGAAAAAAAATTAGAATTTTTTATCTGATGACTAAATGTCAATTAGAAGGAAAAAAGGAAGTGTCCATTCTGCCCCCATTTTAAACACATGAAAAAATTGAATGATCAATACACAGCGACAACATAAGCTGGAATTATGGTTGAGTACTAAAGAATCACCGGCTACTGTACAACCTCTCCCTCAGGAGGCTCGTCCTGTCATCGATAAGGGGATATTTAACTCTACACCATTTCTAATTAATAAGGATGGTGAGAAATAATTAACACATTGGAAATTTTTTATCTCCTCAGAGTTAATTAAGCGTTCAGAGGTACCCTTCGATGGGACTGGATGAAAGAGCAAAATCGATTAAGTTGTAGAATTAAGATATGTCATTTCCAATACTAAAAGCGGCGACAGATTCTTTATAGGGTTTTTAACTGATTTAAGACCTTAGTGGAAAACAGAGTACCTGATATGCCAAGAAGTGACTGTGACTAAGGATCATTTAGGTGGTATAATTTATCAGTTCCTTTATAACTAGTGAATCATTTTTTCCCTCTTTAAAATTCATATTCCTACAGTTGAACGGAATTTCAGGTCACTTTTTAATCTCTTTTACTCTTTAATCAATTTTTTAGCAAGAACTTTTGTTCTAAGAAATTTTCTTAAGGGGACTAAAAGTTTGAGATTCCCCTTAGACTGATCTGATTATTACTTTCTCTATTTACTTGCGTTTTTATACAAGATTAATTTAACTCAAATTTTTAAACTTTTTTTATGCACAAAACAAACAAAAAAAAATTATTTTTTTATAAAAAATTAATACTTAGCTTTAATGTATCTCAAATCACTCTCAAATTAAGAGAACAAGCTTCTAATAAGGAATTAAAATTAAATTGAATGAAGAGTTGATTGATTGATCGATGAATTCTGAAAATATTTAGATAATGTAGTCATCAAGAATATACAGATCAACAAAATTTCAGTTTCTTAAAACAGTTTTTCTCTCCCTCAAATGAAAGTTCATGCAGCTCTAACTATATAATTTTTACACTGAATTATAAAAAGGCCAAAAAATATTGCAACAGGGTGTCTTTTTCAGTTTCTGCTATTAGTTCACACTCTCCCTATATTATATATATATATATATATATTTATAATATATATATATATATAATACTAGCCGCCTTTGGCGACCAGCTGGTTCGGCATGAGTAATGCGTTCTAAAATTTCCAATTAAATCATATATGTTTTAGTTAAAATTTAAGAAATAGTTTAAGTTGAAAGATTCAGTTATTATTAGTTAAAGAGTCGGTAACTTTATTCGGAAAAACTTTTTGAGTTTCATGCTCTAATAATTTATCGATTATGCTTCCAAAATATTAAAAATGTTTTTTTCGCTGATATTGCAAAAATGTTAAATATGTTTTTTAAAGAAAGCGAGAAAGGGGAAAAAATTATTGAATTTATGATACAGATATTGCAAACGATTACATAAATATGCCATTAAGTCGGGATTTCAATGCATATCCTGTCTAAACTCAATCAGGTTTACTGTAAATAAAGATCATTTATGGAATTAATGATATCAATATTGCAAACGATTTCTTAGAATCCTTTGCCTTGCATTTTTTTAGAAGATATCACATTTTATATTTATGTTATTTTATCCAGTCACGTGCTGAAAGTTTTTGATTTGCGATGATAGTTTTTTTTTTTATTTGAACTTCCGTCATTGTTTTATTTTATTTTATCCAGTCACGTGCTAAAAAAACATGGTTAAAATATTTCTTTAAAAATTCGTTAAAAATAGAAGCTTGAGTTATACATTAAAACACTGATACCATTAGAAAACTAATTTTTTTTTATCTTTAAATTGATGTTAAAATCAAGTTTGTCCGATAATAATTTCGGAAGTTATAGCGGAAAAACGTCGAAATTTCGCTTAAATTTTAATTAATTCAAATTCTAATAAAAAATTCAAAAAAAGGGCTCCGAGGTGCACATTCTCGACCTCCAAGGTATACATGTACCAAATTTGGTAGCTGTAGGTCCTACGGTCTGGCCTGTAGAGCGCCAACACACACACACACACACACACACACACATTGAGCTTTATTATAAATATAGATAATATAATATGGAGTTTTAAATATTAATTTATTAATTAAATTTGATTAATTTTCAATACCTCGAATAGAGTTTTAGCAGTTTGTAATGATAATTTAAATCAACAGGTAGTAGCTAAATCAGTAAAATGCGAGAATATCAGTACTTTTCACCTGAAAGCGAAGAATGCAAGTTCAGTTCTTGCTAAAATCAATATTTTCTTGGTACTTAATAATTTTTTAATAAAAAAGTAACTAAAATAAAAAATTTCTTTGTTGACCAACGTAGGAATTGAATTTTTTTAAATTGTATATTAATCATTTGACATTTTGTTTTATAGTTCCACACAAAATTATAATACACATAGGTTAGTGCATATATTTTGGTTCTTTATGTGAAAAAAAATTTAAGTTTGGAAATCCCTGTTCAATATCATAAAGAAGTGAAAGATAATCCACTTTATATTTAGTCATTTTCTATATGTATGAAACAAGTCTAAGCTAAATAAAAGTTCTAAACAATATGACTATTTCAGCTGAAACTGGGATTGAGATCTATGTAATGGCAATTTTTTCATACTATTCAGTATATTGGGCGACAAAAGAATTATCCCAATAAATCTTTACGAAAATTATAATAGGCTCAATATCATAGAATAAAACTGGTACTTCATTAAAACATTTTTCTTCGTTATTAGACTACATTATCAAAGAGTTTGATAAAAGGAGATACTCAATCTACACTGAAATCTACTTCAAACTTGTATGAAAAGAAGGAATGGGTTATTTAATGATATGAAAAGAACAACGACTTTTCGAGTATTTTTTTTTAAAGTTTTAAAAGTTGAAAAGGTTTCATTCTAATCTGCAAAATTTATGGGCTGATTTCATGGGTGCAGTAAAAAAAAGTCATTAATACCAACAATCAAGTTCGTTGACTGTTCATTGTTTACAAAACCATTCACACATAATTTCACCAGAACCAAACCAAACAAAAAAAAAACCAATTCTCATCTACCGAAACTAAAGGTCCAATCAATGTAACCACACCTATAAAACCACAAAACAATCCTTTATTTTAACCAATCGCCAAAAGAAAAAAAATTGGCAATCAAAATAGTCAGACATATCAATGGAGTGGCTAATTTATTCGCCATGCAAAAAGTATTGATTCCTTTCATGTAAGATAAAAATAAATTTCCTGTTTTATTTTGCAAATTATTCAGCCGAGTTCCTGCTCAATTACGCCAACATCCTGACAGCATGGTTTTTGTTTCTATTGTTTGGCGGAACTGCCTCGCACGGAAGGCCGCCGTTTTCAAAAAATTCCCGCCAATTGGACTGCTCGTTTGGTTCAAAATTATGCATTTGTTTGTGAATTCGTTTTGTGTGGCGATTGATGTGTGGTTTGATGGATAAAAATAGAAGGGCGGGGAAATGGCCGAAACGCCCTCATCGTATGTCATTAACCGATGAAAGAAAATGGAAAGCACGCCCATTTTAGAGATTATTTTTTTCCTTCCCCATTAACAAAGAATGATTTCGTAGAATAATTCCTCGACGTTCAATTAATGTTGGAAATTTGGTTCTCAGAAGGAATAAAAATGCCTTTACCTTGAAATATAAAAGTCAATAAATTCCTTCTCGTGAGAACCACAAATTCAGACAGTGAATAATACAAAAATTAAATTGAAGAACACTACATCCTGTACGTCCCTCAACTTATATTTTCACAAGAGAAAAGTTGTGAAAGTGGGGGGGGGGGGGGGAGGAATCCTCAAGACAGCATGGTACCAAAATTTTCTCCCGTACTTTCTAATAAACTTGTCACGCCAGAAGGACATTGTATGACATTGGCAATAGCTACGACATATTAACTTTTGGAGCGAGTTTAGCACTTTTATTGAATTTATTGTATCTTCCTTGGCGCAGTTTTCTGGCGACTAATTCCAGGTGTCTCTTTAATAGTACGCGAAAATAAAATTTGTTCTTCGGACACATTTTTCTCAAGTGTGACTGGAGCAAAAATTTGTAACAAAACTGCGCTTGTAATCAAAGAATCAGAAATCAAAATTGATATATTTAAGTTTTGAGTTTTATGTTGATCGATTTTACATATTTCTGGAAGTAAAATTAGACAGACGGTTTACCTTTCATTGGATTAGGCTAAAAAGTTGATAGGTGTTTACACCATAGATGCTAAATCTGTGTGCCTTATCAGATTTATCTATCTTTCTTCGTTTTATAAATATCATGTTATCTTATATTTGAACAATCGGACAGACAAACATTCTCTGAACAGATTTTATTGAGAATTTGATAGAAGTTTGTAAATTTGGTATAAAAACTGTACAGCAAATTTCAAAAGTATAACTCTAATGTCTGAGTCATCTTTGTTTGATAGGCAGGTGAACGGACATTTAAACAGGGAGGTCTAAAACGGGGAGATTCCTCAATCTTAAGTAAATCAATTTTCTTAAGTAATTTTAATTGACTTAATTCACTTGAGTAAATTTTAATTTCCATTATTGTTGTCAATGCCAAATTTAAGCATCTTTCCCTAGGAAAAAAAAAAAAAAAAAAAAAACCGCCGAGGCTTTTCTTTTTTTTAGTAAACAGATCAGTGTTATTTTACTTTTCAATGTTACAGTATATTTGGGCTGAGTTAGTAATGGAAGGGTTAATTCAGACACTATCTTAATCATTTATTTTAGGTTAATTTCCGTTTTATTTCAATAATTTTGTAAAACTAGCATTTTTTTTATCTGTTAATTATGACCCATAACATTCCACTTTTCTATATATTATTGTTTGAACAGACGGTTAATATTTTTAAATGCAAAACATAATTGGCCATCTTTCTATATATTTTATTATCTATACTTATAATAAAGCTCAATGTGTGCGTGTGTGTGTGTGTGTGTTGGCGCTCTACAGGCCAGACCATTGGACCTACAGCTACCAAATTTGGTACATGCATACCTTGGAGGTCCGGAATGTGCACCTCGGAGCCCTTTTTTCGAATTTTTAATTAGAATTTGAATTAATTGTAATTTAAGCGAAATTTCGACGTTTTTCCGCTATAACTTCCGAAAATATGATCGCATAAACATGATTTTTATATCTATTTAAAGATTAAAAAATTAGCCTTCTAATGGTAGCAGTGTTTTAATGTATAACTTAAGCTTCTATTTTTAACGAATTTTTAAAGAAATATTTTAACCATGTTTTTATCACGTGATTGGATAAAATAAAAGAATGCCGGAAGTTCAAATAAAAAAAAATTATCATCGCAAAATAAATCTACAGAAATGCAACTTTCAGCACGTGACTGGATAAAATAAAATAAATATAAAATGTGATATTTTCTTTAAAAATTAATGCAAAGCAAAGGATTCCAAGATCGTTTGCAATATCTGTATCATTAATTCCATAAATTATCTTTATTTACAGTAAACCTGATTGAATTTAGACAGCATATGCATTGAAATCCGGACTTAATGGCATATTTATGTAATCGTTTGCAATATCTGTATCATTAATTCAATACTTTTTTCCCTTTCTCGCTTTCTTTGGAAAAAAAACACATTTCATATTTTGGCAACATCATCGAAAAAAACATTTTTAATATTTTGGAAGTATAACCGATAGTTAAAACTGATTGATTTATAAAATTAAAGAATATTATTAGGAAAAGGTGTTCTTTTATAATTTTTCGTCCATCATCTTAAAGAAAATATTGCTTTCAGGCAAATCAATTCCCGGAATTACTTCTAGGCTAATGAATATGTGATTTAATTGAAAATTTTAGAACGCATTACTCATGGCAAACCAGCTGGTAGCCAAAGGCGGCTAGTACACAATAAAGTTTTATTGTATTGTCATAACTGCTTATGATTCATAGATTAATATTTTTAAAAATATAATTTAAGAATTAAAATGACATTTTCTTTTATCTAGAACTCCCACCCACTCAGCTTAGCAGCCTTGGTGGGAGATTGGCCCCTGGGCCATCCTTTCCCTTGTTGTGCTAAGGCACTGTTATAACAACAGTTTATGTATGACCTGATCTATTCTTAAACTTAGTTCTATGGTTTTAAAATTTCCTCGTATTTTATTTTTAAAGTAAGCAGTAGTATTTCGTTTTTGAATCAAGAGTTAAAATTGTGAGGAGGTTTGATTTGAAGAATTTGATTAAAAAGTTCCTTACAAAAGAGCGCAATAAGGGAAGGGGTAATTTATAATTCAAATGGAAGTACCCAGTTTCATATATTTAAGTCACTGCTTTTGTGAGTTATTGTATTTACATGCTTCTAAAAGTACAGGTAGACAAACAGCCAGCCAATCTCTTTTTGGATTAGGATCAAAATTTCAATTGTGTGTAGACTATTGATGATAATTATTTGTATTGAATTTTAGTTATCTAGCTCTCTTCCTTTTGCAGATGAAGGATGAAGATTTGAACTTATGTTTACACAACTTTTAAGTAAATTTTGCTCACCATTTTATAAGAATTGGCAAATTTGGTGTAAAGACTGTTTATTAAATTTCAAATGTGTAACTCAAAGCGCTTTTGAGTTATCAATGTCAGAGACCGATGGCCATTATTCAAAAATGGGTTTTTCGAACTGAGGAAGATTCAAAACATAGTTTCCCCAAATATGGAATTCCAATGTTTTTGACAATTATTATTCTTTCTTTATATTGTATACAAGAGAGTAAAAATGGTAATTTTTAAGTGATGAATTCTAGTAAGGAAGCAGTGCCGTACCAAGTAAAAAGGATATGGCACTTTCATTACAACAATTTTTAATAAAATTTCTACGTAGAAATGAAAATTTCCTTAGTTAAATGGAAAAAAAAAGTTTACAAATTGAAAATTTAAATTATTTTTCGGGAATTACTGTTAAAAACCCGAATTTATTTAAATAATTTAAGATTATATCATTAGAAAGTGCTGGGGGAAAGTAGTAAATTTGTCCAGTGTTTTGCTTACATTGACATTGCATTGCGCGCATTTGGTACATTGAATAGACCGATCCCTTGGCCGATTTTTAAGCTCAAAGTTTCGCAAAGGCAAAATGAGACTTCACTTGACTTTTACCCATATTTGGTGAGCAAATCCTCTATTGTCACCAAACACGGTAATCCCAGAAATGCGAAACAGAAAGCAAAGCAAAACGGGACCACACAGCTGGGTTAAGCATTCCATTGCAACAATCCACGAACTGAAGGCAGCTAACTCTTTTTTTATTATTCTTTTTCCAAATCCAAGCGTTGTTGGAATACTAATGAAATCCTCGGCGTGTGAGTTCTCTGTCGCTAACTTCCTCTTGTACGAGGAGCAATAAATGTTGTGTTCCGCTGTCTTTCATAAAAAAAATAATAATAATAAACGCTTCATCTCAGAATTATGGGTCCTCGTGCGCGTAAAAAAAACTGTCATTTCTTTTGAGTCGTCTTAATTGTGGTTTTCTGGTCAGACCACCGCTTCGTTATTCTTATAGCTTTTAAAAAAATGTCACATTGTTATTTATTGGTCCAATTATTTGCAGGACGACGGGAATGCGAATGTTATTATGGGTGCCTCAACTGTCAATTAAAGGCGATAAAATTGATGCGTCTGTGGTCTGTTCCGAGTGGATTCGTCGAGCAATTTGTGTCGCGATGGTACTAAGTTTTATTATTAATGATTGAAGGTGATGTTGTGTGCACGTCACACCTTGATGGAGTGATGTGACAGAAAATTGATGTTCTTTAATCATTGAAAAAAGTACAATCTTCGTCAGCAGCAATACCGGATGCTATAATACACAAAGCCGTAATATTCCGGTATATCGAATCTTTCCTTTCATCATTTAATTTTAATCAAACCAATGTCCCAATATTAAAAAAAATTTTTACTATACAAACCAATATTTTTCCTCGTTTATGCAATATGGAGAACGTGCAGTATTCATCAAAAAATTCGAACTCAAGACTTTCCCCACGTTTTAGACCTTCCAGTTAGAGCACATTTTTGGAAAATGCATGCCTTTATATCTGCAATGGAGAACTCAAAGGTTCTGAATGAGACAAATGAATGTATATTTCGTATATGATCAAATAACTGGCGAAATTAGTCTCTTTTTATCTTATCACGCACTAATTGATAACGGTGAATTTCTTTTTCAGATGCATTTTTTCCAAACCGATATAAAATAGAATTTTGCACAGAACAACACTTGTAACTAACAAAATCATATACGATATTTGATATATTTAATTCATCACGTTTTAGAGTTGCCACTCTATATGTTTCTGAAAGAACAGATTGACAGATGATCAGCTCTTTGTTGGATTAGGTTAAAAAATTTGATTAATGTTACACTGTTATTAAATCTCTGTACCACATTTTATCCACTTAGCTCTCTTTGTTTCGCAGTCATTGTGTTTACTTATATTGAAACAGATGGTCGGAGACTTCTTCTTAACGGCGTTTGCTCGAAATTTGATAGAAATCTGGAAATTTGGTTTAGAGCATTTATATGAAAGTTCATCTATATAACTGAAAGCTGTTTTGGGATATCTTTCTCACACACAGGTCTTTAGATAAACTGGAAACAATCTCAAAAGCACTGAAAGCAATCTCAAAAGCACTGAAAGCAATCTCAAAAGCTCTGAAAGCAATCTCAAAAGCACTGAAAGCAATCTCAAAAGCAATGGAAGCAATCTCAAAGATATCAAAGCACTCTATATCTACTTTGCATATGAAATAATAATAATAACCAGAGGGAGTGGTCTCCTTTAAACTTTATCTCGTACTAATTGATAAAGGAGAATTTGTGTTTCAGACGCCTTTTTCCGCAACTGATTGAATCCAATATTTTACACAGAAAAACTTTAGCTGTCATAAATGCTGTACACATACCAGATTTGATATGTTTAAATCATTGCGTTTTAGAGTTTTCACTCTACATGTTTCTGAAGGGGCAAATTGGCGGACGATCATTTCTTTGTTGAATTTGGCTGAAAATTCGATAAATGTTACATTACTGTTGTTAAATTTTTGTACCACATTTTAACCAGCTAGCTCTCTTCGTTTTGTAATTATCGTGTTAACTAATATCCAAACAGCTGCTCGCACAGAGAAACTTCTTCTGAACTACTTTTGAACAAAATTCGATAGAAATCCGAAAAATTGGTGCAGAGACTTTATACGAAATTTCATAAACTCAAGCCGTTTTCGAGTTATCTTTGTGACAGGTAGGTCATTAGATAAACTGAAAGCAGTTGCCAAAATGTTCTATGCGCACTTCGTATATGAAAAAAAGGTCTGAGGATCTGTTTTTGAGACCCTCTGGTTATTTTTTCTTCTATTTCTCTTTGATCTTCTTTAAACTTTATCGCGTACTAACTGATAAAGGCGAATTTGTGTTTCAAACGCATTTTTTCCAAGCAATGAAACCAGAATTTTATACAGAACAACACTTCTAACCACAAAATAATATACCATATTTGATATATTTAAATCATTACGTTTTTGAGTTACCAATCAACATGTTTTTGAAGGAACAGATTAAAAGGTTATCAATTATTTGTTGGATTTAGCTAAAAATTCGATGATTTTTGCACTGTTGTTAAATTTTTGTACCGAATTTTATCCACTTGGTTCTTTTTGTATTCTAGTTATAGTATTATTAACTTGTATTCAAACGGATTGAACGGAAAAGGAAAGTTTTTCTGAATGGTTTTTGTTCAAAATATGATAAAAATCTGGTGTAGAGACGTGTGTATGAAATTTTCTCCATATAGCTCGAAGCGTTTGAATTATATTTGCCACAAAAAGATAGTTAAATTAACTGACAGATAATACCAAAAAGGTGTTTTTTTGAAGTAGGGAGTTCTAAAATTGTGGCGATTTATCAAAATCTTGAATACGAATATTCTGACAAATGCATTACTTTCTCTTTATATACACTTCAAATACAAGAAAATCAAGGTCTTTTCTATATTCTTCCAATGAGAGTGAGATAAACCTTGGAAAACAACTGTCTCTAAATGTTGACGTGCTTTTACCGATGGAAACACACGCTTCCTGGTCTCGTCGCCACCCAAAGTCGAGATTTCTGATGACTCCCATCAGATAAGGAAGGATTTTTTCTCTCCTGACCGTAATTGCAATGGATCCCACTCCGGGGGAGGTCTGCTCCATCGACATGTGTTCGAGCTTCGCCGGTGGTTTGACAATCGTCACATCACCTGCGCAGTCCTCGAAGCCAGATTGAGTTTCATTAAAAAAAGAATCTGGGATACTTATTGAATGATTTTAATGATTAAAATTTTAGATGCAAATAGATAATCAGACGATTACCCTATTTTCAATGCCATTCGAATTGTAATTAAATTTGATGTGCATGACCTGTGTTTCGTATTTGTGACACGCAATTTCAATTAAAGCAACAAACAGCTTTTTTTAATGTATTATAATTTTGGGTTGTTTTAACCCTTTAAAAGACCCTTTCTTTCTAAGCATGTGATATCAAACTATTTTTTGGATTTTGACTGGCTTAAGAAAAATTATTCATTTTTAATGTTAAAATCAAGAGACAAATTTTATTCATTTAATGAATTAATTTCGTTAATTAATAATTACATAGAAAATCAAGAGACACCATTTTGAGTATGATAAACAAACGTAGCATCTAAGTTTCGGTGTGACAGAAACAATGGAAATTTTCGAACAATTCTGTCAGTTTTACCATGTTTTCGAAACTACTGTTGACCTTTGAATATTTTCATGGTCTTGTTTTTAACTATTAACCTTATGCATGGCGAAGTTTAGCCAGATATGGCTCTTGCTCAAAAAATCCCAAAATACTAAAATCTGTCTGATAGAAAAAAATTATCAGAACTTATTGCAGTCTTCATAACTTCATACAATATCGATGAATTTGATAGGAAGCATGCAACCCAGGGCCTTAGAAAAAGAATTAGCTACTAAATTACAACTTTTTTAAAATCCAACTTTTAATTTGGATTTAAAAATGATTACAGCAATATGAAGTAACAAAACTAAAAGAGGAAAAACTATTCGTTTTCCCCATTATCATTTATATATCTATTTTGATGGTAGATAATTAAATTAATGGTAGAATAAATTGTAATTTCAAAAATACAAAAATTTGAGCACATGGTTTCTTACTAAGAAAGAAAGGCAATGGAGTGTTCGTTTTTTGAAAAAAGTGTAAACGCTGTGCATTGAAATTTGGGCATTCTGACTGTATATTTTAGATAGACATTTGACAGTCACACTGAGAACATAGAGGTGGTCTCACAGCAACAGGTGGAGATGGGTGGATCTAGTATGCCCAGTACGAAAGCGGGTTAATTCTGCGTCTGCTTTCCGATTCGGTATTGAAGACCACGGTTGTATATGAGATTTAATAGTATGAAATTTATTGTTAGCTTCAAGGTCCCACTGAGCTTGAATTTGGAATAAAGAAGCATCATTTCATTCAATTAGATTAGAATCTGTTTTTAAATGTTATGATGGAAGGCAAACTTATCCATAAAAAGATTCAATCACATGCTTTTGCTGATCGTTTGATTCCGTAGTAGGATTTTCCATTTCATTTTTATTTAGCATATGTACACTTCTTTTTGTATACTTAGTGTTAAAAAAAAGTATAGTAATCGTCAAAAAATTCGAAGTCGAGATATTGACGAATTTTCTCGTTTTAGACCTCTTCGAGTTCGAAAAATGCATTTTTTGGAAAACGCCCGGCTGTTTGTCTGAGACAAAGACAGCTAAAAACCACTTTGAACTGAACGGATGGAATTTGATTTACATTTTTACTCCAAATATATAGATTTCTATAAGAATTTGAGCAAAATTTGACAAAAGAAAGTTTGTCTGCCTATGTGTTGCATTATATGTTAATAGGATCAGTACAAAACGACACAAATGAACCCATTTAACACCCATAATGCAAATGAATATCGAATTTTCAGTTAAATCCAATGAAGTGTTTGCTATCCATCTGTCTGTACTTTTAGAAACAAGCAAATGAGATAATTATAGAACTGAGTTAAATTTGGCATGGGATTTTGTGATTATAAATGTACCTATTTAACAAATTTTTATTTCAATTGATTGAAAAAAAAATGCATCTGAAAGATGGAATTCATTTTCTGATAAAATACGCATGGCAGAAATTAACTACTCAAGAACTCACCGAAGATGACACGACAGGTTTAATCAAAAAGCTTAATTCATACCAAAAGTTAACATTTTCTCAATTATTGTATACTAGTATTAAAAAAAAGCTCAACTCCTTTTTTGCACTTTTAGCACTTTTTTGCATAGGTGCAGCACTTTTTTTTTTGAAAGAGTGAAAAGGAAAGTTTAGAAGGGACCATTTTCGTTAGTAAATTTGCAGTAAACAAATTCAGTTAAATTCATGTTTTTCAGTCATACAATAAGGTGAAATTATACATTAATCATTTAGCAGTCTAAATGTCATTAATCTACTCGAAGAAATTAGGTATACAGTAATTAATGCTTATATATATTGGTGATCACCGTTTCAATGCCCAGAACTCATTTCCGTATTTCCAGAAAACAATTACATCTCAACTTAACCACCGCAGCAACCGCTAATGACTCTTTCTACTGACAAATCGCCCTATTAATTGCTCCTACATCATCAATACCTGAAATTGACTCACGCGACTATTAGCCAACAACTGCCTTGTTTATCTTTATCCCAAACCACCTGGTCTTTAATTTCGGCGGTTGATTTATCGTCCGCAGTTGTTTCCGGAGCCCCCTCCTAGAAATTCGAACACAATGCCCCCATGTGAGAACCGAAACAAGGGTTGTCCAGATGCAGGGTAGGTGCGGCCCGTACGCTTCTGTTGAGGGTCGAATCTAATCTCCGATACGGTTCGCTGGACCGAGACATTAAAAACTCATCAGACCCCACTACATCAAGGATTGGAATAATTGCACGGGTTCGAATTAATTCGCGGCTCTACCTGGAAGACGCACACAAAGAAGACCCTCATTGTCGTGTCTCTGCTCGTGGGAACAAAAGATACATTCGGTATTATGGGGTGATTATTATCTGGTATTGTTTTGCAATCTTAGACAAATTAGGGGGCGAACGGAAAAGGGAGTATTTTGATGAATGGACTTCAAAGCTTGCTGAACACAAAAGCAGATGCGATTCAAATCATCTTAGTTATGCTATAGATATCTAAACATATTTTAGCAATTAAAATTTGTTAACATATCCAAAAAGAAAGCGAAAAAGAAGCTTTTTGTGTTTTAACTTCGATATATTTCATTCCATGATGCATTCTTTGTACAAGAAGCAAATACTCATAGCTCACATATTGTTCTCTCAGGTGAAATCTCTAAATAAGAAGAATTGGATGGTTCAACCTACTCATGATTGGTATAGGGACAATAAGCGGGGCCAGTCCTTAATTCTTCCTGGTGATAGAATAGCCAACATTAGCATGACGCGCTTTGACAATAGCCATCTTAAATGTTTTTCTTTTCTCAATGTGAAAAATCTTACCCTCTTTGCCCAAAATGGGGTCAGGTCCCAACATCAGGTCTCTGCTGAGCATATTCTAGATTGTTTTGGACTTTTTTGAGAAGAAATTTATTCTTCTTCATTCCTCGTTTTTGACTTTCAAACATGGAGATTAGTAACAACAACACAAACGATCATAAATGATGCATCAGTTTACGACGCAACACAACAGCAAAAGAGGCTGACATTTCCCCCTTTCAGTGATTTCATTGATGACTACGAGATTTTGATAGGGACATTTCTCTGACAATTGAAGACGTAGGAAAGGGATACTTGGGTATATTTGAAAGAATTTTATAAGCGTTAGGTATTTCTATCCCTTTCTCAGAGCATAAGAAAATATTGAAGTCAGTAATTTTGTAGTGCAAGCATAGAATTAATTAAATAAAAAAGTGAAATTGCATCAGGAAAATAAGAAAACATTTTAGAATGAATTTAGCATATATAATATAAATACTAAAGTACGTATACAGAATCACTAACAGCTAACTGTCGAATAGCAATAGTCGAGTAAACAAACCATCTAATGAATTTTAAACAGCTTCACTGAAAGTTTTTAAAGCTTCTTCGAAATCAACGCTTCTCATAATCTATACTTATAATAAAGCTCAATGTGTGTGTGTGTGTGTTGGCGCTCTACAGGCCAGACCGTTGGACCTATAGCTACCAAATTTGGTACATGTATACCTTGGAGGTCGGGAATGTGCACCTCAGAGCCCTTTTTTCGAATTTTTAATTAGAATTAGAACTAATTAAAATTTAAGCGAAATTTCGACGTTTTTCCGTTATAACTTCCGAAAATATCATTGCACAAACATGATTTTTATATCAATTTAAAGATTAAAAAATTAGCTTTCTAACGGTATCAGTAAATAATTTATATTATAAGCTTCTATGTTTAACGAATTTTTAAAGAAATATTTTAAACACGTTTTTTTTAGCACGTGACTGGATAAAATAAAATAAAACAATGCCGGAAGTTCAAATAAAAAAAACTATCTAAAGAAATCTAACTATTTAACAAATCAAATCTAAAGAAATACAACTTTCAGCACGTGACTGGATAAAATAACATAAATATAAAATGTGATATCTTCTAAAAAAATAAATGCAAGGCAAAGGATTCTAAGAAATCGTTTGCAATATTTATATCATTAATTCCATAAATTATCTTTATTTACAGTAAACCTGATTGAATTTAGACAGGATATGCATTGAAATCCCGACTTAATGGCATATTTCTATAATCGTTTGTAATATCTGTATCATTAATTCAATAATTTTTTTCCCTTTTTCGCTTTCTTTAAAAAACATATTTAACATTTTTGCAATATCAGCGAAAAAAACATTTTTAATATTTTGGAAGCATAATTGATAAATTATTAGAGCATTAAACTCAAAAAGTTTTTCCGAATAAAGTTACCGACTCTTTAACTACTAATTACTGAATCTTTTAACTTTAACTATTTCTTAAATTTTGGCTAAAAAATATATGATTTAATTGGAAATTTTAGAACGCATTACTCATGGCGAACCAGCTGGTCGCCAAAGGCGGCTAGTTAATTTATAAAGCTGCTAACTGTTATTAGAAATGTTCTGGAAAAAGCTCGCCGTATCATCAAAACTCTAGTCAGAGGGAAAAAAGATATTAAAAATATCAAAAAATAGGCTTCAAACTAAAAATTTAATCGAGATTTAACCGTCATCAAATGGGTAATAGCCATCTAAAATTGATGAGTTGTTTTGATTGATTAGTTTTTGAATAGAGATTGAGTCGTTTTCGTAAGACTTAAAAATGATCTTTTTAGTGTCATGAATATAATTTCAGTAGAATTTAGGCCACAATTCAAAAAAATATTTTTTAATGCAGTTTTATACATCATATGTAACAATGTTTGTAAATGATATGAAAAATCCAAACGGTTGAAATACAAATTTATTCATCAAATATTCAATCGCGTGTTTATACCAATCATTAATTCCGTAATATTATTTTCTTCTTTTATTTTAATTTATAATAATATCGGATATGGCACAGATTATTTAAAACCAGTCGTCTTTGATCACCTGCTGGGTTGACCAGAAATACTGATCATGTTTATCTCCTTTTAAATATCTTATGCATAACCTTAATGTTTATGCTTCGTTATTCTTTTCCAAATGTATTGTTGAATTATGACAGTCTTATTTTGATGACCTTATATCTCTTTTATTGATTGTGTAGATGGACCTTCCTAATAAAGACAAATTCCATGACATCAAGTTTGATGAAAACTAAGATATTGTAATTTTAAGATATTGTAACCCCATTTTTATTTTGCATATAAATTACAGATATGAAACAAAATCCTTCTTTAGTTTTTAACCACTGATGAATACGAAGTGCTAAAATATTTTAATGAAGCAATTAGTTGAATTTGAAGTCCATAATGTAATCCATCGTTAGAGAGAAACAAAAGTAATATTTTTTTTAATTGCCAAAATTCAGAAAACTTTTTCAAAATTAATTTAAATTTCAAATTAATATATATACATATATTACTTTCTCATTTGCGTATTACAGACATAGTATACTAGAAATCATCAAAAAGTTGGAACATGAAAATTTGACGAATCTCCGCGTATTAGAACCTGAATATAAGAAACACATTTTTGGAAAAAGTTCTTCGTTTGCGACAAAGCCGCTTTAAGCTCGGCGGACAAAACGTGGTATAGGGTATTTTAAATTTTTTGGTACACCAAATTTGTAGATTTCTATCAAATTTTGAACAAAATTTGTTTAGAGAAAATCCATCTGTTCACTCGATAAAATATACGGTAACATGATAATTACAAAACGAAGCGAGATAGATAATATATGGTGCACAGATTTAACATCTACATTGTAGACACCTGACGAATTTTGAGACAAACTGACAGTTGACAGATTTTCAGAATCTAAACACAATAACTCAAAATTGCAGTGATTTAAATATAGAAAGTTTTATATGGGATTATGAGATTCCAATAGGATTATGAGACTTCAAAGTACAATTTGTGTGAATTTTTTATTTCAATTGGTTGAAAAAAGCATGTTTAAAACGAGGAATTTGACTTTGATATATTATTAACTGCATGGCAGAAATTAATCGTCAAATGATTTGTCAGAGATGACACGATAGATTAAGTAAAAATGTGAATTTAGGTCTCAAAATGTTTCATATCTACTGTACGTCATTGCCATGAAAGGCATTCTCTAGTATAACAAATTTATTAGAGAGTATGTGAGAAAGTTTTGAGATTTAAACTTTAAAATGAAAGAAAAAAATCAATCATTGATTTTAACTTTAAAATGGTGAAAAAATCAATTGCAATAATATTTTTATGAGTTATCGCAGAAAAACCCTGATATATAATTAAATTTTAGTAATGAAGATTCTTAAATTTTCGAGAAGAAAAATGTTCCTTCGATTTTATTATTTCCTGCAACCAAAGTATATTTTTGCCAAACCACCTAGTTCTAGAACCAACAATTTCTTTTATAGAGCACCAACATAGTCTACTTTTCATCTAGTAACCATTGTTTTATCCTTTAACGTTATATAACTCGCTATACTGACACTCTATTACCCATGGCTTGATGAACGTCAACGAAACCAAAACCGGGAAATCATAAAATAAAGTCATGAAAACTAAAAAAAAAAAAAAAAAAAAAAAAAAACCTATTGAATTTCGCCCGTTTATTTGTCTTCGTTTTCATTGGATGAAAACGAAACTTTGCATTTGACTGTCCGTTGAGCAACAGACGATAAAAAGCAAGCCACGTTGAAAATAAAAAGATAACGCTATAAAATCTTCATAATTCTTAGTTTACTAACTTGGCACTTTGCCAGTTGATTGAAATCTTACCTTAAAGGAAAGATGTCGGTTTATTAAAAAAAAATTTAAAACGCTTTAGGAAAACGTTTAAAAAGTCAACGAATAAAACTGTCTGGGCCTTTCTTGAGATACATTTTCAATTCACCTGAAAAGGAATTGGAGAAAAAGTAACAGAATTAGAATTTTATTTCAATTCTGAAAATTGGGTAAAATTTGCGCATGTTTAAAGATTTCTTAAAATTCTTTAAATTACGGCCGGTGTAAAAAAAAAAAATTAAAAAAAAAGGTATTTAAACCGACAATTGTTTTTTTTTTTTTCGACAGTGCATAGCTTTTCACTCTCTAGTACACGAAGTATACAAAAGAAAGGATACATATTAAATATATAACATTAAATATTTTAACATTAAAAAGAAATACCGATTTGGGGATTCCGAGTTTAACCCTGTCACTTCGCCTAATTACCGAAAATACGCAACAGATGAATAAAATGTTTTGAAAAACATGTCTTTCCGCACACCACGCGCTGCGGAAAACATGTTGCAAAAAATTTTTTGGCGATTTTTGAAACATTCGCCAATTCGCAAGGTTAAACTCCTGTAGTCTCAAAAATTTAACCTCAATATGAAGAATTTTTATATTTTAGACTTTTCCTAGACTGACAAATAAATGTTAAGAATCATGTCTATCTGTTTGTGAACTTATTGAGAAGTTTGTGAGTAATTGGGAAGTGATTTTAATTAGAGGGATGAAATTTGATATACTTTTTTTATATCAAATTTATCAATTTTTGACAAATTTTGAGTAATATCTATTTCTGAATGCAAGTGAACGTGATAACTACAAAGTATAAAGAGAAGAGAGATAAAATTTAGTAGGTAGTTTAGCGTTTAAAATGTAGATGCAGTTATGTCTTAATCCTGACTGATTAAATAAGAGTAAAATTTCAGAGTATTCGTTTATTTACGGACATATTTTTACGTATGAGCAACTTATTCTAATCTAGGCTAAAATATCAGATATTTATTTTGGAAGTTGATGATATTTACACAACAGTGGATGGTTTATCGCGAAAAGAGTTCTCCATCAATTCGGAGAAATAGCACTACAAGACGCTAACAGGTTGTTAGTCAGCACGGCTACGCCAGGGTGGTGGCCAATTCACCAGTCCGAAATCCAAGAAAATGTCTTCTCTCTTCCTTAACCCGTTTGCATGAAAATATGAAAAAAAGGCCTGTATCACGGAAATTTTTTTATTTCATATTTAGATGTAAAATTGTATAAAAATAGAAAAAAAAGTCATTTTTGAGCATTATTTGTTAGTAATTTTGTTCAGTGTGGTAATATTTGAAATGTGGGATGCATGTAAGTACGTAGTATGTAATATGAATATAGTATATATCATATTTTATGCATAGCATATAATATGATGCAACGTATATATACTCTCCAGTGATAGTGATCAGGTAAATTGAGCGTATATATGCGCTAATGATGAAAATGGGTTTAAAAAAACCGCATTTTATTGCTGTCCAATCTCCGCCTAGTCATTAAACGCAATATGTAATTGTTACTGAATGCGAAAATACTTTCATTTGATAAATATTTTCTTTCCACCAGTGGGGAAATATCACTTCATCCATTCTTAAGTAGGAAACATTTAAGAACTTGACTCCTGTTCTAAGATTAATCTATTATGGAACCATTTTATGATCTCAGAAATTAGAAAACAGCTGTTTGTGTTTTCAAAAATATTGTTTTCATAAAAATTTTGTATGAATTAATATGTTAAAAAATTTATTGATAAATAGTTTATCATTTAGAAATCGCATTGCAATGGAAATGCAAGTTATTCAGCTCCCTAAGGTATTATTCCTTTTTATGAGAACATGATTTGTTTTGGTTTCGGGGATTTTGAATCTCGAAATTGCGTAGGCAATAAATTGGCAGTTTATCTCTTTTGTGGCACCCATTTTTCGCTTTTAGAGGTTGTTAACTTTGTGATATATCGCCAGCTAAAATTGCAACTTCATTTCGAAATTATTCAATCTCTGAATTCTTACAAATTCTCTTAAGTCAATAATCAGTTTGAACCGGTTCGAAACAATCACGAGACTACCAGATTACGCCTGCGTTGATATATATATAATAATAATATTGTCTTTCGCTCTCTTCTCAAAATCGGTCGAGTTACAAAATTTTGTTTCACAGCTAGAAAAATTGAAAAAGAAAGTTAAAAATATTATCTATAATATAAAGAGAGAGAAGGGGAGAGGGGATAGAAGCCGATAAAGATGTCTCGTGGTTGTTTCAAACTGGTCTAAACTGGTTAATGACCTAAATTAAGACAAATGATGGCTTAAAATAATAATGTTCTTTAATGATAACTTGAAATTTGTAAACACAGATTTCCTTAAATTTATTCTTTACTAGCTGCCTATGGCGACCAGCTGGTTCGCCATGAGTAAAGCGTTCTAAAATTTTCAATTAAATTGCATAATCATTAGCCTTGAAGTAATTCCGGGCATTGATTGACCTGAAATTAATATTTTCTTTAAGATGATGGACGGAAAGTTCTAAAAGCACACCTTTTCCTAATAATATTCTTTACTTTTATAAATCAGTCAGTTTTAACCATCGATTATGCTTCCTAAATATTAAAAAAAAAATTGATGATATGCCAAAATATTAAATATGTTTTTTTAAAGAAAGCGAAAAAGGGAAAAAAAGTATTTAATTAATGATACAGATATTGCAAACGATTACATAAATATGCCATTAAGTCGGGAATTCAATGAATATTCTGCCTAAATTCCATCAGGTTTACCGTAAATAAAGAAGATTTATTGAGTTAATGATATAGATATTGCAAATGATTGTAGAAACCTTTGCTTTGCATTTATTTTTAAAGAAAATATCACATTTTATATTTCTTTTATTTTATCCAGTTACGTGCTGAAAGTTGCATTTCTGTAGATTTATTTTGCGATGATAACTTTTTTTATTTGAACTTCCGGCATTCTTTTATTTTATCTAGTCACGTGCTAAAAAAACATGGTTAAAATATTTCTTTAAAAATTCGTTACAAATAGAAGCTTAAGTTATACATTAAAACACTACTACCATTAGAAGGCTAATTTTTTAATCTTTAAATAGATATAACAATCATGTTTATGCGATCATATTTTCGGAAGTTATAGCGGAAAAACGTCGAAATTTCGCTTAAATTTTAATTAATTCAAATTCTAATTAAAAATTCAAAAAAAGGGCTCCGAGGTGCACATTTCGGACCTCCAATGTATACATGTACCAAATTTGGTATCTGTAGGTCCAACAGTCTGGCCTGTAATGCGCCAACAAACACACACACACACATTGAGCTTTATTATAAGTATAGATTTAAGGAATTAATTTCTACAACCATCGGATACATTAGCCTCCATGCCAGAGAAGTTTTGAAGACTAGACTAGAATGATGTAAAAATTTCCGATTGTAGATTCTTTTATTATTATTATTATTATTCTTATTTTCCGCTAAGTTCAAAAATTCAAACATCGAAGTGAATTGGCGATATATTTTGAATTATAATTACAGTTACATGTGTGCCAAATGTAAGGATAATAAGTGCGATAGATTTGTTGGACACCGCAGGTACTCACTCTCACTCATAAGCATGCATGCAGACACACACAAATTCTTTTACACAAAAATCTCCTACTTTCATATCTCTTTTATGATATTCACTACAGGAATTATTTATTAACACTGATAACAATTTAGTATAATAATTTAAATTTAAACAAAATTTACTATCACCTGTGAAACTTTTGAATTTTTTTTTTTTTAAATTTAAATAGTATTCCTCTTTTATGATTTGTTTCACGTTCTATCAACTAAAAACGACATTGCAAAAATTCTACATTACATTATGATAAAAGCTAAAATTTATAAGTCTTGATAAGCAGATGGAATATGATTGAAATGCAATCCTTGAGATTAGTTCATAAAACTGAATTGAATAAATTAGATTGAAATAATAATAGCTGAAATCTCACGTATGAAGTTACATCAGTCTGACTGCCATATCTGCAGTTAATATACTCTTTGTTCTTTATGTGTTCATAATAGATACTAAATATTTCATCATTAATACATTTAAATCTTATATTTTTGATTTTTTGCTTCCACAGCTACGCCGTAGGCTCTAATATTTGCATAACTGGTTTGAAATTTCAAGCACGAACCATATAAAGAGATCAATGTAATTATCAAAAGATTCGATCTCGAGATTTGGACAAATATTCTCTTTTCAGACTTCCCCGAGTATGAAAAACACATTTCTATTTCCTTATATATGAAATATAGAGAATGTATTATAGTCATGAAAAAATTCGGATTCGAGATACGAAGACATTATATCAATCTGCCTGTTTGTGAATGCAATAATTCAAAAACACTTTGAATTAGACGGATGGCCTAAGTTTACGGATTTCTATCAAATTTTGAGTAGAATCCACACGAAGTTTGTCATTCTGGCTGCTCAAATACAACTGAACTTGTTAACTCCAAAACTCAAAGACGTAGGTAGATGAAATTTGGCACACTGGCATAGTATCTAAAAATAAAGATTCTTATCAAATTTTGAAACAAATCTGATAAACGGTTGACCATCTGTCTGTCTGTATTTTCGCATGCATGTTAACAAAATGATTTAAATCAATGAAATTTGGTATATCATCTCTTCAGTACAATTGTAATTCTATGACATCAAAATTTCACTTGTCGACAAAAAGGCTTTTGAAATACATATTATTAAAGAAAAATTCAGTAAGAATCCTGCATCCCCACCAAAGAATATATTTCGTAATTATCCTCTGTGAACACAATAACTCTAAAACACCTTGAGCTAGATGAATGAACTTTCGTACATGAAACTACTTCGTATTTTACTGAATTTGTAGATATCTATCAATTTACGAGGAATTTGTCTGAGAAAAGATAACGCATTAACCACAAAATGCCAAAAATTTAATATACACTTCTAGCATCTAAAGAATAGATCCACCCCCAATTTGGATTTAAATCTGTCTACGGTATAATCGACTGTTGGTCTATACATTCGCGTGTATATAAATTTGATAGCTCACAAACACAATGATTTAAACGAACCGTATTTGATACATCATTTTATCCCTAAATTTACAGTTTTGTAAGAAATTTGGTTTCAATCGGCAATGGTGAGGGGGTAAGGGAGGCCTCAAAAATATGTGTCGTAATACAAGTAAATACATATAAGAGTCGCGCTCAAGACCCTTAAAAATAAAATCATCGGGTTCAAGGTTGTGCTCAAAGTTTCCTATAATTTTTATGAAGGAAAATGAGAATGCAAGACCTTTATTAGGAAAGTAGTCGCCTTCAGCGATCAGCTGATTATCAACAGGTATTGATTATGCTACATTTTAATTAAATTGTTTGGATTAAACTTTAAGTACATGATTCAGTCAAACTACCGGATATTGATGTCGTGTTATTTTAATAATCCTCCATATGCTCTGTTGATTGTTCATATAAACCTTTCTAATGGAGACCAGTTACCGAAAGTTATGGCACTATTAAGCCCAGTTCAGGTCTAAATTTATTTGGTGATATTTTGCCGGAATATTTTCGAAAACTATAGCAGAAAAATTTCAAAATCTAGTTTAATTTTTAAGTAATTGAAATTCTAATAAAGCATTTTAAAAAGTGCAAGTGCGCATTCCTATCCTGCAAAATAGCATTCATTTCTATATTTATATTGAAGTTAAATATGTGTGTATGCTTGTGTTGTGCAGGAGTTTGAACTCTACTACCAAATTTGACACATATATATTTTAAGAGATGGAAATGTGTACCTTGAATAGATTTTAAAAAATTATTCTAATAATTTAGAAAATGAGTTAATCAAATTGTGCAGTGAATTTTGACATTTTCACGCAATAAATTCCAGAAGCATTTACTGAATTCTGTGTTTATTATAAGAAAATATAGTTTTGGTATAAGTTTATATTATGGTAAAGTTTTAATGCTTTTAGTAAAGGCTAAAACTTTGTATTAATTTAACAAGAACTGAAATTTTATCCACGCGTTTTAAACACATTTAAAGAAATTGATTATCGTTTGCAAACATTCTTCGTTCAATAAAATGCAAATGGTGATCACATTTACCATTTAAACCAATGGTAGCATTTATAAAACAAATTGTTTTATGGTAGAAAGTATGAATTTATTTTTTTATTTTCCATTAATATTGAAGAGAAAAATTAATCTGCTTCTTAAAAATTAATTAATGTTGTAAATAAGATCTCATTCCTTGCGGTTTTAAGTATTTTAGCTATAAATATTGATTAAAGTAAAACTAAATTTTTTTAATCAGCAGTTTTTTAATATAATGTTGGCCCTTTTACATTAATTATAAAGCAGTGACAAACATTGGGCCTAACTGCTTGCCATTCGAAACATATCTGTTGTGTTGTGACTTATGGCACATTACAATTCCACTGACAGCTATCTGTTTGCAATTTATACCAAAAACGCGTCTCTTGTTTTTACAGTTGTGTCAACTAGGGCCAAGAGCACGACTTAGCTACTCCTACGTCACAACCATTTTTACGGGGCAGACTTCATTCATGCATTTCATTCACTCATCCACAGACTGTAATTTAGACCAGAGTACAGCATGATTTCTTTGGAGATGAATGCTATTATGCTGTTCATACAAGTACACATACTTAGGTTAAGGCTATAATGATTGCTTTTTTTAGTGTAGTATACTTGGAATAACACGGCTGACATCAAACCAAAGGATCGACAAATTAATAACTGCTCCGAAATGAGAAAGGCATTTAAATAATATGCAAACTGCACAAAAATATACAGAATTTAACAAAAATTATTCTTTGTAAGATGAATGCTGCAAAATATAATTCAAAATTGGAGTAGCAACTTATTTTACGCTCTGTTAGATAATTAACATCCGGCTAGTAAATTGTTTGATCGACAAATTTCCAATTCAATTTCACGTTTTATATTTTCTTTAAATATATTTTTTCTCTTTATAAATAAAATCTTTCAGGGAGCATTTAATCGCATTAAAAGAAATCTACAATCCAAGAAACAATACAACTGTCTCATTTCAAATGAATCGTTAATCATTAATGATTTTGTAACGAAGCGAAAGCAGTAACTAATTTTTGTACACCGTCAAAAATAAAATACAATTTTAGAAAAAAAAAATCCTTTATTTTGAAAAGTGAAATGTACTCATAAAAGATTCAGCTACATCGCTAAGTCAATTTTTAAAACGATAAATATATTATTAGGTTGGTGCGTATGAAATGTCGGATTCTCTTTACATGCGGACGTTTGTCTCCCTGTTTTCGTTATACTTTTGTCTTTGGCATAACCTCATTTATAGTCGTATTGTCCATTGCCAGAGACTCATTTCAGCAAAACAGGTTTTCTCGAAGGTCTTTCCTTTTGTTATTTCTTTTGAGTTTATTGCCGATATGAATTCTGCCGACATTCGCGTCATTTTCTTATATGAGTACAAACTTGGTAATAGTGCTGCAAAAGCTGCACGCAACATAAACCAAGCGTTTGGGGAGAATACGGTTAACGATCGGAAAGTGCAGCGTTGGTTCGAAAAATTTCGGCGATTTTTCACTGCAAAATGAGCCGCGCGGAAGACCCAAAACGTCTGTGAAGAATGATGACCTGAAGGCTCTAGTGGAAGCGGATCCAGCCGTATCCACGAGGGAACTTGCTATCAGGATGAAAGTTGACCATACAACGATATTGAGACACCTTTCTGAGATTGGCAAGGTTAAGAAGATGGACAAGTGGGTACCGCACGCACTGACAGAGCGAAATAAGCTGGAACGAACTGGAATATGAAGTTTTGCAGCATCCACCCTATTCACCGGATCTCTCGCCGACCGATTTTCATTTTTTCAAGCATTTAGAGCTGTTTTTAAGGGGCAAACACTATGAAAATGAAGACGGTCTAAAAAACTCGATATCAGAGTTATTAATTCTAAAGACCAAAATTTTTTTAAGACAGGCATCTACGCTTTAAAATCTCGTTGGGAGAAGTGTATTGAAGCGAATGGAGCATACTTTGATTGAATAAACATCTTTTGAAGAAAGATATGCAATTTTATACAATCACTTAAGAATCCGACATTTCATACGCACCAACCTAATACATGGCGCTCTTACAAACTCATATAAGGGTTTTGCATTTCTTGCAATATATTCAAAGCCGATAAAAATTCAAACAGAAATATTCTAGTTATCTTGTGAATAAGGTAACATAGGTGAAGTCGTACATGTGTTTGGGCGCGTGAGCGTGCGTGCGTGTGTGCGAGTTATAATATCATTAAAAGATGTCGATTTAAAAATCACTTGAAATTTTCTTGAGTTTTCACAATTTAAAAAACAATAAGATAATAATAATGTCATAAAATAATCCGTAATACTGTAATTCTCTTCCGCTGTTAAAAGATAAAGTATAAGGATTCTGTATAACATTTGTGTAATTAATTTACAAAACAAATAAAAAAGGAAATTAGAATATCACAAAATTTGGAAGATAGATAAACCGTATATTTACGTTTGTAATATCGTTATAATGTTACGGGACTCTTTTTTAAATTGATTCAAGTATACACAATAAATAGAACTTAATTTTAAAAAATTTAACTGGTTTCTCTTTTATGTTAGACAGATTAGCGGAATTGAGAAAAATGTAGTTATAAAAAAAATATTTAAATACAAATATAATCGATATTTTTTGGCGAACTCGTCTGTCGCTTGAGGCGGCAAGAAGATATAAGGTGAAAAATCTCGACCATTTAATTATCAGCCATCTCGACCTCTGTAATTATTTTACATTTTAATCCCTCATTCATTGTATTTTCCATCTTTGCAATCATTACTTTCTAGTATTTTAATTCATCTAGGATAAAAGCATATAGCAAGGCAGGAATTTCATATTATTTGTTATTTGTGCATATAATAATACTATGAATGTTTGTTATTATTATTAATGTTTATAATAATTTATGTTATGGTTTTAATTTATATGTAGATATATTTTATTAATTTGTAATTATCATAGGATCTATTGTAACTATTTAGAAGTTCAAGTTCATAATTATTGTAAGTTTGGAGAAAATCCCCCAAAATGTTACTTGAAAACAATTTAAAGTCAGCTCACTGCAAGTCTTATATCTTTCTGAATCTTTATGGTTTTTATACATCTGGCATTGAAATTTTGAAAGGAAATATTTATAGGAAAGAAAGAAGATTTGAAGGAAATATGCTGCGTTTCCCTAATTTTTGTTTATAAATTTTTATTTCCTCGAAATTTGTAGAATTTGTGTAAAATTTCAAAGCAAGTTTTTACAAATAACTAATCCATATTCTGTAAGTTTGGTATAATTAGACAAAATTGCAAGAAAAATTAATGGGAAAACTTTTAATTTTCAATAAAAACTATTTTAAATGTTTTACTTAAGTTCATGTTCATTCTTTCAAATGGACACAGGTTCATAATATCATAGCGCTATGAAAAACATGATTTTCCGATTCAACTATATTCTAAATTTGATGTTATTAATTACAACTGTTTTTTATTTAGGGGTTTTCCTTACTTTTAAATACAAATATGTAATAATATACATCTTCTGTTTTCCCTTTTTTTTAATTAATCGTTTTTTTCTTCCTCAAATTTCTTATAAAACTATTTAAAATTATGGCAGTTTTGTTAGTGAATATATTCACTTACAAAATATCATCCACCAAACTTGTTAAGCATTTGAATAATTCAAGTATTTGCTGTAAAACCTGAAGTTCCAGGATTTATTGAAATGGAGAGATAGAATTTTTTCACTATAAATCTATTTTTGTTCATTTTGTATACTAAAAAATAAAATAAAATGGAAAATTGTTTCGGTACAAAAAATTTCAATTTTTTATTGTAATAACAAAAATGTCAAAACTTTTCCAGCTTTCAAAAAAAAAAAAAAAAAAATACACTTTTAAAAATTGTGGAAAAAAAGAATAGTAAATGAGCAATTAATTTTTTTCTTCTAATAAAAATAATATTATGCATGTTCTGCTAATGTTTTATTATTCAGGTTAATCATGTAGCAAATTTGGCAAAAATGTAATCAGATTAATTCTTCAAATAAATTAATGTAAATAAATTCTTCATTAATTTGAAGGCTGGAAATGTGCATTTCGAACTTTTTTAAAAAAATTTAAATTAAAGATTTAGTTAATTAAAAATTGAGCTATATTTGGGTGTTTACAGATCATAAATTCTGAAAAAGCTGTTTAAATTTTTTTCTCACCGTTTAAAAATTTAAACATTCGTTTTTTGCGATATTATTTTAATTGCCCGACATTTTTTTTTCTTTCAAATATTTTTGTTTTATGAGCAGAAATAAAATGTAAATCATTTTCAGTATTCCATTAAATATTTAACAGCGCACATTTTTTCCCTTCTTGAAAATAAAAGATAGTTTTTATTTATTGCTTGTTCAGAACTCGTAAGTAATAATAAACATCAAGTTACATTATCGTAAAAGACCGTGTATAATTGTAAGATAGCTGATTTGCATACGTATTACGTTTTTAATAGCACTCAAGTCGTGCGTTTCGACTGCATTAGGAGAGTATTATGTACATCACAAGCGGAATAAGAGCATAGGCATACAATTACGGTATCTATCAGAATTATACGTTTAAAAATACTAACAAGTTATATAATATCATATATAATATATAAATTTAAATCAGTTTCTGTTTAGATTAACAAAGAAATTTTTTTCAGTTACTTTTTATTAAATAATTTCAATTAATATAAATATGTATATACATATGACAGAATCACAGTTTTAAGTAGCAAAAGAATTTTTTTTTCCATCTACACGCTTCGTCACTGAGGGTATTTATTCCTAAATTATATCCTGCTAAATATCTTATATAAGATATTTTTTCTCCCATATTAAACTAAAATTAATTCATTTATCAAAAAATTGATTTCTGCAAAAATAGAAATTGCATTCTTCACCTTCATGTGAAAAATACTGAAATCATTTCATTTTAACGATTGAGCTACTACCTGTTGATCTCAATTTTCCTTACAAACTGCTAAAACTCTATTCAAAGTATTAAAAATGAATTAAATTTAATGAATGAATTTATATTTGAAAAAACAAACTGTATTAACATAGTGTCATCCGCCATAAGTTAAAAAAATGTATTTGAAATTGAGTGAATGAATAAAAAGTATTTTGTAAATGATTGAAAATTTGGACAAGTTATATAAATAAATATATATCGGGAGCGTGGGAACTAAGAGTAGGAATTGAAAAAGAATTTGTAAATGTACATCAAGTCATGTACAAAATATTAAACTGAAATTATACACTGCTAATATTCCAAGTGAACAACTGGTTACCAGGGGGGACTGACGTTGAAGTAAAATAATCCAGCAATAATTTTTCATACAAAGAAGGTTTGGTTAGTTTTAATAAATTTCTTGGTTAAAAGTTATAAATCATCCCAGATTAAATGTTAAAGAACCAAATTTAATTCAATTAGGTTATTTTCCATCCCGAATTAAAATCAAATACTTCCATTTCTGTTAAAATTTAATCAAGATTATACAGCTGGAATAAAAAAGATAAGTTACATAACTTAAAGTGTCATAAAGAAAAAGTACAATCTATACCAGTAATAAAGCAGAATTGGTATTACGTTGTGTTCTAGAAGACAAAAACATTAAACCAAATGCAACCAAACTGTCTGAGGCATAATTTTGAAAAAAGGGAATGTGCATTTTGAGGCGATTTTTTGGGGCCTCTGATTTTTAACCAGATAACTGCGAAATTTATTTTTTAAATTTTTTCAAATCCCGTTTTTGAAAGACAAGTGATGACGTATATACATAGTGTAATGCAAATACTTGCACAGTAAATCTTTAGAAAAAAATTAATAGTAAAGAGGAATTAATAAGCATCAAATAAACTAAAGAAATAAATCAGCATTAATTCATATATTTTAAATTCAAAAAATTCGATTAAGTAATTTTAAAAATATTATATATAGCATATTGCATACAATATTCGCACAGTAACATTTCTACCAACGCATTTCACATATAATGTATTCAATTTTAATTTTATGTAAAAAATATTTTATTACTTACTAATTTGTGCAAATGGAACTAAAGTTCTCGGAAGAAGTATTAACATGCTATTGATTATTATTTTTCTTTATTTATATGACTTCTAATATAATTATTTGAACAAGTTTATATTAGCAAACGATTAAATAAAAAGATAACGATTACACTAACAAAGTTCTACAGA
This sequence comes from Argiope trifasciata, assembly GCA_026543055.1. Taxonomy (NCBI): domain Eukaryota; kingdom Metazoa; phylum Arthropoda; class Arachnida; order Araneae; family Araneidae; genus Argiope; species Argiope trifasciata. Next base: position 237,765 of record JAPMOQ010027631.1, on the reverse strand, counting down.
TTTAAAAAAAAAAAAAGAATTCTAGAAATAAACATGATTTGTTGCCAATCCCAATAACGGAAAAACAATAACAATTCGTTAAAAAAATTTAATGTAAAAATGCAAACACAAATAAAAATATAAAATTTCTTTAAAATGATTAAACACTCTCACATGGAATCTGGCAAAATTAATTTAACGCCAGATGTATCCGGAAAGATTCGCTCATTTTAGATACCAATATTATTACATTCATAGTTAGGGTTAAATAGCCATATTGCTTCAAAATATACTTCGTCTGCGTTATCGAAAACCGACCCGATGGCATAATGGCTAATGTATTTAGTAGCTGTTGAAATAAATTTCTTTAAAAAAATTATCGAACTTTGATCAGTCAACATACGAAAGCAGCAAAGCTAGAAACTTTGCAACTAAAAAAATGAACATTTGTGAGTAAATAGCAATTTTACACTAGAAAATTTAAAGATGAAAATAAGCGTTCAATTTATATATTTCTATAGTTATTTATAGTAACAGTCTTTGAAACATGAGACATTTTGATTTTAATTCTCACTAATTGAAATGTGTTCTGATTTTAGAAGAGAGTTCCAATTGCCTGTTGAAGTGTCATTGTCTAGGTAACACTATATGACCAATTCTTTTTAGTAGTTGGATTGTAAAACCGGCGATGTAAATGTAACTTATAAAATCTTTTTTTTTTTTAATAGAGAAAACACATTGACTGAAGGTAGAGAACAAGTGTTTAGTTTCAGATAACGCCAATTATTTTAATGAAAAAAATTAATAATGATTACCGAGTTTTAACATTTGTCAAATTCCATCAAAAATGTATTGATATTTCTTAACAGCTTTAGAAATTTTTAATTTCTGGTATAGCAGTATAAAAATAGTGGAATTGTCGAAAAATTTGAATTTCAGAATTTCCAAGTTTTAGATCTCTGAGTTCCAAAACACATTTTTGGAAAATGACCGGAATACATTTTAAGATAAATTATTTTTTTTATCGGTCTAAGTATTTACGAATTCGATAACTTAAATACAAAGAGTTAGATAAATGAAAATTGGTGTATAAAGATGAAATTTATCAAAAATGTATATTGGGTTATTTCGAGAATAGAAAAAAACATAGCACAAAACGTATTATACTGTGGGAATACGTTGGAATTAACAAGTGTGGTCTCTCCCAAACATTCTCGTGTGGTTTCTTCTAAAGGTCTTATTCCCCCAACAAAAAACTTCAGACTTTGAAACTTTTGAAGTCGAAACAAAGTGAAAGCTTAGATTTTTATTTTTAGAATCCCCAATATGAACGTTTTGCACTTCGTAGCATAATGAAGAAAACTGTGACTGCTTTTGAACACTTTTTTTTTCCAATCAAATGAAAATAAAATGGGGGTACATTTTGAAATTTAATAGCAATTTAATAAAAAAAATTTCACTGACTTAAATTGTTACATTAATGAGAGATCAACTAACAGTCTATCCTTTGATAGATTTAGTTAAAAATTTGATAACAATTTACATTTCAGATCTTAAATCTGTATCAAATTCTGTTTATCTGAATCGTTGCATTTCTGATTTACAGCGATTACGTGCGTGAAAGAACAGATGAATAGTTAATAAGCCCCTCGTCGAATTCGGTTTGAAATTCGATATAGATCAACATTTTAGATACTAAATCTGTGCTCATAATTTTATCCATCAAGCGCTTTATGTTTTGAAGTTATTGTTTTCACTTGTACTCGGACTGTCAGACTGACAAAGCACCTACAATAGATATTATTTAAAATTTATAAGAAACCTAGAAATTTGAATTTAAAACGATATCCAAATTTCATTCTTCTCGATCATTATTTCCTTACATTTTGAATTAAGCCTCCTTAAAAAAAATTACTTTACTTTCACGTTTATAAAACGTATTATGTAGTCCACTAGAGTCATTCCCAAAGGTTTATTTAATTTAGATAATAATTTCCTTTACATTACTTCCCATTAACGCTTTTTTTTATTTATATGATTTGGCAACTTTTACAGCGGCGAATTGGGCTATTTTTGAAAGTTGATGAGAAAGATTTGTATTTAAGGGCGAAGATTATTGTGATCGGTTATTGAAAATTAGCATAAAAAGTATTTTTTAAAAATTGCCAAAATTAGCAAAAATTAATGACATATGAACATTTTTTTAATAAAATGACAAATATATATTTTTATTATTTTATTTTTGATATTATTTTATATTTTTATAAAATGACATATTTTTTTAAACTTTTAATCGTCATAAAACTCATATTTGGGAAAAAATATTTTTGAAAACGAAATGTGTAGATTTTTTTTGAAATTTTTCCCCAAAAAATTTGTAATGAAAGCCGTTAATAATTTTCTTCGTTAGTTACAGTTGAATTTTCAACTTAACGCCACTCTGCTTGCAGAATTTATAACATTTTTTTTCAAGGACAATGAATTTTAGATATCGAAAACTGAAGTCAAGGCAACAGATGCAAATCAATGAAATTTAATTATTCTTTTCAATTCCTTCTATAGTTTTGATTTAATCTTATACATTCTTAATGCCCTATATGATGTATAAAATATTTGAAACATGCAATTTAGATTGCATTTTGTCGGGTTTTTTTATTATTCTTTACCCCATCTAATGAAGAAATATTTAAGAATATTGTATTTAATATATAATATTCTTAAGATATATGACTACTCAAGTTGAATTTTTTTGATGTGCTGAAAATCCGCCTAAAAAAAGATTGGGAAATCATCTATGAAGCCAAATTGTACCAGTTAATTGGCAAAAGTTACAGTGTCTCACAAAAGTGATGGGACACTTATGCTTTACAAAAGGAAAATGTAATAAAATAAATAAATAAACATGTACAAATTTTTTGTGGGTGTATTTCATACTTAAATTTTGTAACAATTATTACATAACATACATTTTGTCAAAATATTAAAATATTAATTTAATAAAAATATAATTGTTTAGAACGCAGCAAAAATTAGCTCACATAGGTGATGGGACACCATTAGATATGCAACAAAAATCGTCTTAAATAAGCAATAAAAAATATTTTTGGGGGTTTTATTTTTACTCAAAAGCAATTGGCAATAATTTATAAAATCGTCTGCAGCATTTCTCTCCAGATTGCTTTGGAATTTTTGTGTTTTTTATCTCTGTGCAGCCATGAATGCTAAACAAAAAGAAACTTCACCTGAAATTCGAAAATTAATTATTAATTTGCATATTGAACGTAGAAAATCTATTAGAGAAACTGCTAAAACAGTTAATTTGAGTCATTCAACAGTTTTCGACATCATTAAACGATATAAAAAGAATCATATGATTCAGGATAAAAGAAGACCTGGCCGACCATCAAACCTATCTAATGGATTAAAGCGAATTATCGTTCGAATTATTAAAAAAAAAATCCAAGAATGAGTGCTCCTAAAGTTGCTGCTGATTTACAAGCATTATATGGAGTAATTGTTAATCCTGAGACTATTAGAAGAGTAATTCGATCTGCTGGATATCACGGTAGAGTAGCCAGTAAAAAATTCTTCGTAAGTGAAATGAATAGAAAACTCAGACTGGCATTCGCAAAATCCTACATAAATAAGAATTCTGATTTCTGGAATACAGTTTTATTTGCTGATGAGAGTAAATTTAATATATTTGGTTCTGACGGTAGAATCTTGGTGTAGAGAAAACCCAGGGACGAATTTCGTAAAGAGAACTTGGTGCCAACAGTAAAACATGGTGGAGGAGGAGTTATGGTATGGGGGTGTATGTCGTCCGCTGGAGTCGGTAATCGTGTTTTTATTGACAGTATAATGGATCAGTACAAGTATATCGACATTTTACAGCAAAATTTGAAATCTTCAGCACGAAAATTGAACCTTCATAACGATTTTAAATTCTACCAGGATAATGATCCCAAGCACACAGCTTTGAACGTTAGACTCTGGCTGCTGTATAACTGTCCTGAAATAATAAAAACACCACCACAATCTCCTGACTTAAATCCAATAGAGAATATTTGGCAAGAATTGGAATCAAGAATTCGCAAACACACCATTTCTTCAAAACAACAATTAAAATCGGTGCTTCAAGAAGAATAGGGTAAAATCACTCCAGAAATCACAGAAAAATTAGTCAAATCCATCTCAAGAAGATTAAATCATGTTTTAAAAGTAAAAGGAAATCGAAAAAAATATTAAAACCTTTTAAAAAGCAAAATTTTTGCATAAATATTTGATGGAAAAGTAAGTGTCCCATCACTTATGTGAGCCATTTTTTTGCTGCTTTCTAAATAACTGTATAATTTATTAAATTTATTTTAATATTTTGACAAAATGTATGTTATGTATCAATTGTTATAAAATTTAAGTATGAAATACACCCACAAAAAATTTGTACATGATTATTTATTTATTTTATTACATTTTCCTTTTGTAAAGCACAAGTGTCCCATCACTTTTGTGAGACACTGTATATCTACAAATTGGGACCTACTTCTGGCTTAAAAAAAGGTATAAAATAAAAATCTTTTAGTTTAGATGCTTACCAAAGGATTTATTTAGTTTTTTGTGGATGATTTAAGGAGTACATAACCTAGTCCTGAACTTAAAAAAAAAATAGCTCTCCTTTTTATCTATTATTTGAATAATGGTGTTCAATAAATAAGTAATAATAAAAATTTAATTTCTTTCCCACATCGCGAAATATTAAATCAACTACAAATGAGCAACTAAATGAACAAAATACTAGTTTTCTAAATCAGGTTTATTATTCAAATTTGAATCCAAAAAAATAAACATTAATTTTATATTTATGTCGGTTTTATTTATTTATTTATTTATTTTGTAAAAAAACTCTACCAAGTTGTATTTAAAAATGTAAAATAGCATTTTACATTTTTAAATAAATACAAATATATAAATATATTTGTATTTTATATATTAATAAATAAATACAAATATAAAACATTAAATTTTAAAATAAATAAATACAAATATAAAACAGTTTGTGGAACTTTCAAAAAGGGACTTGGAAACAAAATTCAAACGGTTATATATATATAATATAACTGTACAAACATTAAAAATATTAAATAGAAAGAAAATCCGTGTTTAAGTAAAAATTCGACTTTAAATTTAGTTATATACCTTCAGTATAGAATTATATTCCTTGAAAAACTAAAACTTTTGCACTATTTATATATTAAGTATCAGTATGTAGTTATCTACATTTTCAAAGTAACTTCCTTGCTTAGAATTTTCTCCTTGACTGTTTTTGTTTGAATATTATTTTGAAATAATATATTTATGTAACAGTATAAAATCCAGTCTAGTCATACTAATCATTGCTTATTTACAAATCATAATCATACTCAACTAAAATTACATTATAAAAATGCATTGTTCCTTAAAACAGATATTTGAAGCCCTTAAGAGAGAATAAATATTTGTTTAATGACTTTTTATCAATGCTATGTTCTAATCAAATTTTTAAAAATTGAAAAATTCAAGATGTTTTAATTTATGAGGATATTACATAAAATTTGTAAGGATGATTTTGGTACACATTTTGTGTTTAGAGTTCTTTTATAATAAAAATAATTTTTAGTTTAAAAATAATAATACTACATTCTTATGAAAATTCAGTGCGTTTGATTAAAAATATTAACTTAATTACATTAATTTTATTATGAATTAGAAGTTCATATCAGTTTTGCTCCAAGTTAATTTATATATGGAAAAAATAATAGAATCAATTAAAAATTAAATCGCCTGAAATATTTTGATTTTTTTTTTTAATTATATATTTTGATTTTTAAAAATAATATATTTCATTTTAATGAGATTTCTTAAAGACATTTGAAATTTATAATTTGATGCCTATGTATGAAAAAATGTCATTGCTCTTCGCGAAAATGGCTAACACATCATCCGCTTAAAAGTAGACATTATTTTAACAACAATGTATGTCTTTTTCAGTAAGTCAAAGCATTAAAAGTTTTTCCCCAATGTCTTTTTCATACTTTTAAACCAAAATTGTGTGTTTTCTGAAAATGCTTGTAAAAAGATCGGATATCTTCTTCAAATTTTCGAATCACAACATTCATATATTCACAACAGAGAAATCAACTAACAGACAATCCTTTGGCAATATCGTTCCAAAACTGTATGGAAATTTTCAGTTCAAATATAAATCTATGAATAAAATTTCATCCATCTAATTTGTTTTACATTGCGCCTACATCGACATACATAGACGGACCGACAAACTTCGGATTTAGTTCAACATTTGATAAAAATCTGAAAATGTAATGTGACATACCAAATTTCAGCCGCCTAGCTCAGAAAATCTTTGAATCATAGTAATCGCAATCAAAAAGATAGTTATGTCTTTTTCGATCACAGATAGTTCTAAATATGACAAGATTCATCAAAATTTTGAGACTGAATTTCAAAACTCAAATACCTTTATGAGAGAACATAATATTGTTTTTGCTTAGGGTTTTGAAGCTCTCAAACTCAATAAATAACTGAAGCTCGAAATCGCGTCGGCAATGAATAAAACATAATTTCCTCGTCCTCTTTTAATCGTATATTTTTTATCTGCTTTTACCGGTATTGCATTATTATTATGTATGCTTCTTTGAAAGCAGATGCGTTTTTTAAAAAAGGTTGACTTGCTTTTATCAGTATTGCTTTATTATTGAGAATGCTTCTTTGACAGCATGATGCGTTTTTAAAAGGTTGTAGAGCTATGTCATCATTATTATTTTCATGGAATGAAATTTTTTTGGAGGGAATTAAATAATTTAATTTTTAATATATCTTTAAAAAAACTTCACTCGCATTTAATAACAGTTTTGATGGCGTTTAATAACAGTTTATTCTTTTTTCCTCATTGGGGAAATATCACATCATTCATTCTTATCTGGGGAAACATTGAAGGATTTGACTCTTGATCCGTGATTAATCCATTGTGAAACTATTTTATGATTTCAGAAATTAGAAAATAGCAGTTTGTGTTTACAAAAATATT
>JAPMOQ010027631.1:214153-225702 GCA_026543055.1 Argiope trifasciata | reverse complement strand
AAAAATACTGAAATCATTTCATTTTAACGATTGAGCTACTACCTGTTTATCTCAATTTTCCTTACAAACTGCTAAAACTCTATTCAAAGTATTAAAAATGAATTAAATTTAATGAATGAATTTATATTTGAAATAAACTGTATTAACATAGTGTCATCCATCATAAGTTTAAAAAATGTATTTGAACTTGAGTGAATGAATAAAAAGTATTTTGTTAATGATTGAAAATTTGAACAAGTTATATAAATAAATTATATATAGGGAGAGAGTGAACTAATAGTAGGAATTAAAAAAGAATTTGTAAATGTGCATCGAGTAAAGTACAAAATATTGAATTGAAACTATACACTGCTAATATTCCTAGTGAGCTAGCTGGTTACCAGGTGTGATTGACGTTAAAGTAATATAATCCAACAATAATTTTTGATACAAAGACGGTTTGGTTAGTTTTAATAAATTTCTTGGTTAAAAGTTATAAATCATCCCAGATTAAATGTTAAAGAACCAAATTTAATTCAATTAGGTTATTTTCTATCCCGAATTAAAATCAAATACTTCCGTTTCTGTTAAAATTTAATCAAGATTATACAGCTGGAATAGAAAAGATAAGTTACATATCTTAAATTGTCATACAGAAAAAGTGCAATCTATACCAGTAATAAAGCAGAATTGGTATGTATGTTTGTGTCCTAGAAGACAAAAACATTAAACCAAATGCAACCAAACTGTCTGAGGCATAATTTGGAAAAAAGAGAATATGCATTTTGAGGCGATTTTTTGGGGCCTCTGATTTTTAACCAGATAACTGCGAAATTTATTTTTTAAATTTTTTCAAATCCCGTTTTTGAAAGTGATGACGTATATACATAGAGTGTAATATAAATACTTGCACAGTAAATCTTTGGAAAAAAATTAATAGTAAAGCGGAATTAATAAGCATCAAATAAACTAAAGAAATAAATCAGCATTAATTCATATATTTTAAATTCAAAAAATTCGATTAAGTGATTTTAAAAATTTTATATATAGCATATTGCATACAATATTCGCACAGTAACATTTCTAACAACGCATTTCACATATAATGTATTCAATTTTAATTTTATGTAAAAAATATTTTATTACTTACTAATTTGTGCAAATGCAACTAAAGTTCTCGGAAGAAGTATTAACATGCTATTATTATTTTTCTTTATTTATATGACTTCTAACTTATATAATTATTTGAACAAGTTTATATTAGCAAACGATTAAATAAAAAGATAACGATTACACTAACAAAGTTCTACAAATTAAAAAAAAAAGAATTCTAGAAATAAACATGATCTGTTGCCAATCACAATAACGGAAAAACAATAACAATTCGTTAAAAAAAATTTAATGTAAAAATGCAAACACAAATAAAAATATAAAATTTCTTTAAAATGATTAAACACTCTCACATGGAATCTGGCAAAATTAATTTAACGCCAGATGTATCCGGAAAGATTCGCTCATTTTAGATACCAATATTATTACATTCATAGTTAGGGTTAAATAGCCATATTGCTTCAAAATATACTTCGTCTGCGTTATCGAAAACCGACCCGATGGCATAATGGCTAATGTATTAAGTACCTGTTGAAATAAATTCCTTTAAAAAAATTATCGAAGTTTGATCAGTCAACATATGAAAGCAGCAAAGCTAGAAACTTTGCAATTTAAAAGGTGAACATTTGTGAGTAAATAGCAATTGTACACTAGAAAATTCAAAGATGAAAATAAGTGTTCAACTTAGATATTTCTATGGTTATTTATAGTAACAGTCTTTGAAACATGAGACATTTTGATTTTAATTCTCACTAATTCAAATGTGTTCTGATTTTAGAAGAGAGTTCCAATTGCTTGTTGAAGTGTCATTATCTAGGTTACACTATATGACCAATTCTTTTTAGTAGTTGGATTGTAAAACCGGCGATGTAAATGTAACTTATAAAATCTTTTTTTTTAATATAGAAAACACATTGACTGAAGGTAGAGAACAAGTGTTTAGTTTCAGATAACGGCAATTATTTTAATGAAAAAAATTAATAATGATTACCGAGTTTTAACATTTGTCAGATCCCATCAAAAACGTATTGATATTTCTTAACAGCTTTAGAAATTTTTAATTTCTGGTATAGCAGTATAAAAATAGTGGAATTGTCGAAAAATTTGAATTTCAGAATTTCCAAGTTTTAGATCTCTGAGTTCCAAATCACATTTTTGGAAAATGACCGCCTGAATAATAAGGATAACTGGAATACATTTTAAGATAAATTATTTTTTTATCGGTCTAAGTATTTACGAATTCGATAACTTAAATACAAAGAGTTAGATAAATGAAAATTGGTGTATAAAGATGAAATTTATCAAAAATGTATATTGGGTTATTTCGAGAATAGAGAAAAACAAAGCACAAAACGTATTATACTGTGGGAATACGTTGGAATTAACAAGTGTGGTCTCTCCCAAACATTCTCGTGTGGTTTCTTCTAAAGGTCTTATTCCCCCAACAAAAAACTTCAACTTTGAAAGTCAAAACAAAGTGAAAGCTTAGATTTTTATTTTTAGAATCCCCAATATGAACGTTTTGCACTTCGTAGCATAATGAAGAAAACTGTGACTGCTTTTGAACACTTTTTTTTCCCAATCAAATGAAAATAAAATGTGGGTGCATTTTGAAATTAAATAGCAATTTCTTTTATTAAATTTCACTGACTTAAATTGTTACATAAATGAGAGATCAACTAACAGTCTATCCTTTTGATAGATTTAGTTAAAACTTTGATAACAATTTACATTTCAGATCTTAAATCTGTATCAAATTTTGTTTATCTGAATCGTTGCATTTCTGATTTATAGCGATTACGTACGTGAAAATACAGATAAATAGTTAACAAGCCCCTTCCTTATAGGATTCGGTTTGAAATTCGATACAAATCAAAATTTTAGATACTAAATCCGTGCTCAAAGTTTTGTCCATCGAGCTCTTTAAGTTTTGAAGTTATCGTTTTCACTTCAGACAGTCAGACAGACAAATCTACTGCAATAGATATCATTTAAAATTTATAAGAAATCTAGAAATTTGGATTTAAAATGACATCCAAATTTCATTCTTCTCGAACATTATTTCCTTACATTTTGAGTTAAGCCTCTCTTTTTTTAAAAAAACTTTCTCGTTTACAAAATGTATTAAGTAGACTACTAGAATTATTCCCAAAGGTTTATTTAATTTAGATAATAATTTCTTTTGCCTACCTTCTCATACATGTTTTTTTTTTTTTTTTTTTGTTTATATGATTTGGCAACTTCTACAGCGACGAATTGGGCGGTTTCTGATGGTTGATGAAACGATGAAAATGATTTGTATTTAAGGGCGACGACTGTTGTGATCGATTGTTGAAAATTTGCATAAAAAGTATTTTTAAAAAAATGCCAAAAATTAGTAAAAATTAATGTAATTAAAATATTCTTTTTTTAATTTTAATCGGCATAAAATTTATTTGTGAAATATTTTTGGAAACGAAATGTATTGATTTTCTTTGCAATTTTTTTTTAAAACTTGTAAGGGAAGCGGTTAATTATTTTCTTCGTTAATTAAAGTTAAATTTTTAACTTGATGCCACTCTGCTTGCAAAATGTGCAAGATTTTCTTCAAGGACAATGAATTTTAGCGATTGAAGTCAAGGTAACAGACGCAAATCAATGAAATTTAATTATTCGATTATTAACAATTATTAACGATTATTATTAACAATTCCCTCTATAATTTTGATTTAATCTAATATATTCTCAATGCCATATAAGATGCATAAAATATTTAAAACATGCATTTTGTGCCTGTTTTTTAATTCTTTATCCAAGGTAATGTCGAAATATTTAAGCGTATTATATTTAATATATAATATTCTTAAGGTATATAACTACTCTCAAGATTATTTTTTAACCTGCTGAAAATCTGCCCAGTAAAAGATTGAGAAAACATCTGTGAATCCAAACTGAACCAGTTAAATGGAAATAGTTTTATTTATTAAATGGGACTTATTTCTGGCTTAAAAAAAAGCTATAAAATAAAAATCTTTTAGTTTAGAAGCTTACCAAAGATTTTGCTTAATATTTTGTGGATAGTTTAAGAAAGACATTCTATAATACTAAATTTAAAAAAATATATCTATTCTTTTATATATTTCTTTATAATATTTATCTATTCTTTGAAGAATGGTGTGTAATTAATTAATAATACTAAATTTTTAATTTTTTTTCACATCGCAAAATATTCAATCAACTGTAGATGAACAACTAAGTGAACAGATTACTAGTTCTCTGAATCAGGATTATTATTCAAATTTGAACAATATATATATATATATATATATATATTTTTTTAATTTCTGGGATTTTTTTCGTAAAATATTCTAACAAACTGTATTTAAAAAGGTAAAATAGCATTAAAAATGTATGAATACAAATATAAAAAAGTTCGTGTAACTTTCAAAAAGGGACTTGGAAATAAAATTCAAAACGGTTTTATATATAAAAAAAAAAGTCAAAACATTAAGGATATTAAATAGAAAGAAAATTCGTGTTAAACAAAAAATCGACTTTTTAATTTGGATATCTACTTACAATATAGAGTTATTTAGTTTCATTTAAAAACTAAAACTTTTGCACTATTTATATTAAGTGTCAGAATGTAGTTATCTATATTTCAAAGTAATTCCCTAGCTTAGAATTTTTCTACTGACTGTTTTTGCTTGAATATTATTTTGAAACAATACATTAATGTAACAGTATAAAAACCAATCTAGTCATACTAATTATTGATTAGTTACAAATCCTAATTATATTCAACTAAAATTACTTTATAAATATGCATTGTTCCTTAAAACAGATATTTGAAGCCCTTAGGAGAATAAATATTTGTTTAATGACATTTTATCGAAGCTATGTTTTAACTAAATTTTTAAAAAATGAATTGTACAAAATGTTTTAATTTATGAGGAAATTAACCAAAACCATCATTATAAATTTAATATAAACATTAAAAGAAAACTGAGTGCACATTTTGCATTTAGAGCTCTTTTATAAGTTATATATAATTATTATATATAATTTTAGTTTTTTAAAAAAGTAATGCATTTTTTTTTTGAAAAAATCAGCACGTTTGCTTAAAAATATTAACTTAATTAAATTTATTCCATTATGAATTAAAAATTCATATCAGTTTTGTTCTAAGCAAATTTATGCATGGAAAATATGGAATAAATTAAAAATTGAATCGCCTGAAATATTTTGATTTTTTTTTAATTATGTATTTTGATTTTTAAAAATAATATATTCCATTTTAAAGAGATTTTTAAAGATATTTGACTTATTTCTAATTTGATGCCTATGTATAAAAAGTGTCATTGCTCTAAGCGAATACTTCGCAAAAATGCCTAACAGATGACTTGCTTAAAAGTATATATTGGTTTGTATGTCTTTTGTATATGTATGTCTAATAATGTATGTCTTTTTCAATAACTCAAAGCAAAAAAAGTTGCTTGTTTTCTGAAAATGCTGCTGAAAAAGATCGGATAAATTTTTAAGTTTCCGAATCACAATATTCATATATTCACAATAGAGAAATCAATAGACAGGCAATAACTTTAGCAACTTCGGTCCAAAATTGTATCGAATAATATATATATATAATATAATATAAAGGGAGGAGGGGGTTAGAGACCGATAAAGAAGCCACGTGATTGTTTCAAACCGGTTTAAACTGATTAATGACTTAAATTAATTAAGACAAATAATCACTTAACAAATAATAATGTTCTCACATGATAATAAGAAATTTGCAATCAGTTTTTTTTTTCCAAATTCCATTTTTTTTTCACTTTCTGTACAATAAATAAATAAAACATTAGAAAGAAAAAAGGGGGGGAATAGAAGTTATTCGCATTAATAACAAAAAGTTCTTAGCAAAAATTTACTTTTATATTAGTTGTCGATAAAAAAAAAATCAAACATCCATATTTATCTTCAAAAATGAATGAACGGAATGATACTCAAAACTTCGAAACCATAAAATTAAACCCTGAACCGTCCTCTCTGATGAAAGCAAACTAAGTGAGGCGGAACTTCGGAGCCAAGCGGCATCCTTTTTGGCGCGATTGGCATTTGGTCGTTTGGCGGCCTGGCGCGTGCCCCCGAAGACCACCCAAGTTGCTCGCCGGCCATCGCTCACAGGGGCGGGGCTCGGGCTTCATTTTCAATTTATGCCCCCGTGTGCGGTAGGGAATCGTTTGGCCTTTTGTTTGTAAATTCGGAATTTAATCTCGTCATCTGTGACGCCGATAGGTTCGTCGGAAACGGACAAGTTTTTTTTTTTTTTTCCTTTCTCTTTCTTCGTTTTCTTTTTTTTATCTTTTCCTAATGGCAACGAGTGTTTCTCTTTCTGCTCGATTTGTTCATTTGCAGCGTTTTGTAGTGGTGGCAACCGGTAACGATTACAGGGAGTGTAGATTGATTTTTTTTAAAATAAGTTGTTTCATTTTTAAGAGACGTAATGGTGCTTTCGATAAGAGTCGACAATTTTAATTTTTAAAAAAATCGAAAAAGTCATTGATTTTTTTAAAAAAGAAATAAAAAGTAATTTGTAATTGCAACTATCCCAGTTTGCTAGTTTAATAAGTAAAATAACTTACGCAACCAAACGTTAAAAAATAAAAAATTTAAAAAACAGCGAATTTTTGTATATATATAATATATTATATATTCATGTTTGTATTTGTGTTTTTTGCACAAGTTTATAGTCAATTTCAATAAAATTTGTCATTCGTACCTTTACAAAAACAAGATCGCGGTCAGCATTTCAAAATAATAATAAAATAAGTAATATACATAAAAAATAATTTGTAATTCAATTCCTACTTAAGTCAACAAAGAAATTTTTTATTTTAGTTACTTTTTATTACTTACCAAAAAAAGTTATTAAGTATCAAAAAATTATTTATTTTCGCAAGAATTCAACTTGTATTCTTTACCTTCACGTGGAAAATACTGAAATCCTTGCATTTTACTACAGCTACAGCCCGTGGATTCTTCATAACAAACTGCTAAAACTTTATTCAAAGTGTTGAGAATGTATTAAATTTCATTAAGGATTTTATATTTGAAAAAAAAAGTATTAACAAGAGGTATCATTCAATAAAAATTTGAAAAAATGTGTTTGAACTCGTGTGGATGAATAAAAAGAATTTTACTAACGATTGAAAATTTGAAAAAGAAATATTAATATATATAGGGGAAGTGTGAACTAATAATAGGAATTGGGAAATGAAAACGATTACAATTAACTAAGGATGAAGCAACTGTTTGGCATTTTCTCTCTGTATCTACTAAAAATATTCTCCCAAAAAATGTTTGCCTAAAATTACATTCACACACACTTTTCAGGGACATTAGTTTGATTCCTGTGCAATTTTAATCTCAATATTTTAAAAAATTTATTAAGTTATACTATCATTTATTATTAATGAAATGGAAAAAATAGGATTTTATGCTGCAAAGGCTGTCATTATCAAATTCCAGAAAGTCAGAGTTAATAAATATCAGAAAAATTTGGCGAAGCACTTTTGTGAAAAACATTTTTTTTTTATTTTGAATTACAATTTTAAGACACGAAAATTCTTGGCGATTGAAAATGAGCTTGTTCCAAAGGCATGTTCTTTTCATTGAATACGTCAAACAGTGAGAGAATATGTTCAATGTTATTTTCTTAGTTGCATGAGGTGCCCTCAGGATTGTTACTAAGTCCAGATATTATTCAGTAGAACTTGGGTGGGGATCATCCGGGTAATTAGAAATGCTGTTATCCCCAAGGTCCGAATTAGTCCGACTGGGGCCAAGGGCAGAAATTTCTTTGGGGGCTTCCACTGCTTTACTACTTCAGTAATGAAGAACCGTACATGAATGTTTATGGGGTTTTCGATTTGGAGACCTCCTCGGATGTTGTGGCTAGTGGCAACCTGTCCTAGTCAGACCCTGATTATCCCAGGGCCCGATTTCTCTTCTGTTTTCAAGCCATTTGGTAAGGGAAAAAATGAATGGAATATCGTCTAGAGTAGGGATGGCGAACCAGTGGCACGCGATACAATATTTTGAATACACCACTGATCAAAACGGTTCGCATGTGAGTTTATTTGATAAACTGAAAATCTGAATTCGGATGGTTAGAAATTGAAGAATGTCGAATTCAACTGGATTCAATATAGATTCAAAATTTTATTAAAACAAGGAAAAATTTGGAATTGATTGAAAAAGAAAGATTAAGAGGTAATATACATAAAAATGTCGGTAACGAAATTTTGGAAACATGGAATGAGATTACAGACTCATTTAAATGTTTGAAGAACACGACTCATGCTATTTTAACCATATTTTCATCTAACAATGCCTGAAAGTCACTATTGCAATAGTGATGATTGCTCTCAGAGATGAATAAGACAATTGATTGATTTCAGAGCTCTCTGAGTCTGACTGCTGATGATTTCAAAGTCTGATTGCTTTCAGAGATAAATAACATTAAAGACTCGTTTAGAAACCGTTTGGCAGAGGACTCGAAGTCAATGTACATTCTGCTAAAAGCAACACCTTACAATCCTAAGTTATTTGTCATTTAATCAATAACAACAGAGGTGACACTAATGTTACTTTAATTTGAATTACACGCATAATTAAAACATTTATTACTATGCAGTGCAAAATGTATTATTTTGTAGTAAATTAAGAATTTTGAGTTGTTATTTTCCCAATAATCACAAGTCAAAATTATTTTACAGTACGTCTACACCTCGTTAAACATTTCTTCAGAAAAAGTAAGACGTTGATCCATGAAGTTCCTCTTTTCTTGGTTTAGAACTTCTTGATACTTGTTATTTCGATAAATTTTGTTTTCTGACACAATGGTATTATGAAATTCAACCTAATTTCATCGCTTTATCAAATCATACATTCTCGTGCTTTTGGCAATGTTAGAACTGAGATAAAAAATTTACTTTATTTGGATACTAATTCCGAAATGAAATTTTTATTTCTATTTAAATTTTTTGTACATTTATTTGTAATAAATTTAACAATCAAATTGATAGCCGCATAACAAGAAAAAATTTTAAATGCTTCTATTAATAATTAATCTAAAGTAATAAATAATTTAAAATAATTGTTTAATAAATTAACAATAACAAAAATTATTTGAGAAACAAGGTGGTTGATTATCCATATAAATAAAAATGAATGTTTTTTTGTATGTCTCCTATGCGCTGCCGTACCGCTCATTTAATTCCGATAATACTTGGACAACATATTGTTTGCACTTACACGAAGGTTATAGGTATAATAATATAATCTAAATAAGGAATAATACATTCATCTTACGTATAAAAAATATTTTCAGATCAATTTACCGCATCTATTTACTACGGTTTAACCAAAAATAACTCACCAAGGAGAAGCAATAGATTTAGTAAATTCAAACTAGAGGTTAATATTTTATAGCTATCGCATGTCAATGCAATGTCTTTATCTGAAGTAATAGTTTTATTAGAGAGTGTGCAAGAAAGTTTTAAGGGAACCAGCCCTATAGGTTTGAAATTTTAATTAAACATTTATTAAAACTTTAACGTTTTTTACGGTAACTTCCGAAAATATTATAGTACAAATAATTTTGCATCATCCTAATTTTCAAAAAATTATCTAAAGATTTTATGGCATAAATATATTTTCTATGTTTAATAAATTTTAAAAGAAAATATTTTAATCACATTTTCTAACATTAAAGTTGAGAATTCTGAACGAATCACGAGTTTCTTTCACTAGCATTCTGAAAGAACACCAAGCTTTACAATTCTAAAAGAATACACAAATCTAATACATAAAAATGAATGTTTATTTGTAGAATAGCATAATAAAATATAATAAATACAATTAATGTTTCCTTATATATCTTTCAATTCAGTGAATGTGTGCATTGCCGACAAGAAAATAAATATATTTCTTATTATTCTTAATTAAACAAGATAACTATTTCAAATTTCAAACGATGGTTCCAAGATTATTTCTTCTGTGGCAGCAACACGCCTGTTTATCAGCTAGTATTATATAAAAGAATAAAGTAATAAAATAAGAAATGAATCCTACAAATACTGTTAACCCTTTAAGGGGCACTATGCCACAAATGATTTTTTTTTCGAAACAATTATTTAAATCTGATTATATCCTATTACTGACATGCAATTTATAGTTTAAAAAAATTAAGGTCCTTAGGGGGCTGGGGGGTAGGTGACATACTGGGTATGTCACCGCGCATCTAGAACATGTTTTGGAGCGAATTCACAAATATGCAACTCGTAATTAGAAGGTATTTTTATGAAATGAAAGCAGTTTTAGGGATTCATGACGCTTTTTAACATAAATGACGCAAAAAAAGGAGCTTTTTGAATTCGAAAATAAAGTTTATCGGAATAAAATGAAGACAAATTACATCATATGAAAACATGCTTCCATCTTGAATTTTTTGTGTGGAAACAGAATACTTTCTAAGACTCGTGCTGCCGTCTATTGGCAAGATAAAGACTTAAAAAACGTTAGGAAATTTTATGTAGTTATTTCAACGCGATTTTCTAGTTTTAAAAAAATTGTAAAAAGGTGACATATGGAGTATGTCACCGCCCCTGAAAGGGTTAACAATTCAAGTCGTTCAATACTGGAGCTAACTTAAATCCTAAATATCATTTAAAAAATAATAAAAAAAGAATAACTTTATTGCTTAGAGTTGTAGTTGAAGAGCAAAAATACCGTATACTAAATTGAGATATTTTTGTTCATAGTACGGACATTTTTCAAAAATTTATTTTTCGAACTCGGGGAGTTCTGCAACGTGGAGATTCATCAAAATCTCGAGTTAGAATAGCAATTATCAAAAAATTCGTTCTTTATACTACATAAACAAAAATAAATAAATCATATTGATAAAAATCGCTGTACAGATTTGGCATCCAAACAGTACACTTGTACCAAATTTTGAACCAGAAGAGACTGGTATGATAAAAAGACGCACTTAAAAACAAATTCAACCGCTGCCAAGAGCCGCAGCTAAACGAGTTAAGGGGGGAAATTTGATATGTTACCTTGTAGATGTTATCAAATTTTTATGAAGTCTGAAGACTGTCTGTCTGTCTCTATGAGACACAATAACTCTTAAGGTAAACGAGAGTTTTTTTATGTGATCTCTGTGACAAGATGTTGTACTGTGTTGGTTTCTCCATTTTCATCACGCACAAAAAAGCAATGTAATTTTGAGGAGATATATTAAATTAGAGGATTTTTTTTTTTTATCATCATCCAAATATTATGTTCCAGTCGCGTCTGGTTGCCAACTGGTTCATGGGGAATTTTTGTTATACTCAGTCTCATATAAATCATTTAAGCATAATTTCACGTCTAAACTGTCAGACATTAAAAGTATGTTATTTTAATTGCCT
>JAPMOQ010027631.1:198563-214143 GCA_026543055.1 Argiope trifasciata | reverse complement strand
AATAATGACCGATTAGTATTAGTAATAACCGATTATTCATATTGACCGTAACATATGAAGAGATAATTCAGAAACTTCAAAAATTCAAGCTAATTTTTAAATGGTTTAAATTCAATAAAATTTCTGAATCATAGGGAATAACCGAAAGTTTCCGGCATTCTCTTTATTAAAGGTATAATCCCAGAAAATGTCATACATGTCTTTATTAAAATTTGTTTTTTCGGACACTTGCAGGTCTGAAACGTTGAGATTTGTAAAAATCTCATTCGTCAACAATTGACAACTCTAGTTGTAAATTTGCTAGCGATTTATGCTTTAGATGCTAAATCTGCATTCCAAATGTGATCCATCTAACTCTTTTTTTGTTTTTATCGTGTTATTTTTTAATCGTACAGCCGGACAAACTCTTCTTCAAAATAGATTTAGCTCAACATTTGATAGAAAACTTTATATTTGGTGTACTGAACGTATAGCAAATTTCATTCATCTAGTTGAAAAAGCTATTGAATTATCTTATTCCCATAACCAACAAGTTATGGGTCCCAGAATTTATTTTTCGCTATTAGAGAGATCTGAAACTCCAGAATGCATCAAACTTTCGAGTTCGAATTTTTGAACTCTTAGGATAATTTGTATGCTTCATTTATTACCAATACAAAAAAAAAAAATAATAATAATAATAACGTCTGTGCCTTATAACTCTAAAAATACTTTACAGCTTTGACCGTTCCATACGTCGCACCAAAACCTTGACATTTACTGTCAAGAAAAATTTTATAAGTATTTTTTTACTTAAAAAAATTTTTTTCATTTATTTTACTATGTACATTCATTTCAATTGAAAATAATCAATGGCTATATTATTGAAATCTTCAGTATTGCCATTTTTCACACCCGTTCTGCAATGTAAATCTTGTGCAAATGTTAAATAACATTTATTTCTTGATACTTTTTGGTGACTATAATTGAAAATGAAATTTACAAAAACGAATAGAAATTCGGAAGAATGAAAATAATAACAATAATAAAATTATTATAATTAAAGAAATCTATTTTTAAAATTTTATGATAGCTAAAAAATTGTTTTGTATTTGAAATGAAAGAACAAATGAAGTACTTCAAAAAGAAATGAAAGTTAGAAAAGAACATAATTCTAAACGCTACCTTTCATGACAATTGTAGTCAATATTTTCGTAACGTTTATACTTCCTAAGGAGCCGTAGCAACACTAGTTTATTTAATGTATCTCGTATTTTTGAATCATCATAGTCAGAGGACTATGATGATTCTTAAGTAGGCTCTCTTTTCCATATATTTTTACACTTCACAAAGGGGAGAATACTTGACACCGAATCATTAAACCTACACTTATATGGGGATTTTTCAGTTGAATAGAATTTGGAACCCTTCGGTTTGAAGTAACACCTCCTATATTCAGAATATAGTTGCATGGATATTAACATTACCAATAGTTGGTGTTTCTTAACGGAGGATTGATTGGTCGTGTTTCAGATATCACCTGTCTCTGGAAGATATAGAGATGACTGTCATAGCAAATCAGTTAATAGGCAAGAAAATCCAATTATTGATTGACATCTAAATCAACGCCAGGAATTTCTGTACTTAGGAAGTATTGCCAGAAAGCAAGACTTAATCAAGACGTAGAAAGACAATTTCCGCATAAATAGTTAAAATTCTGAATTACTCTTAATTACTTACTACTTCTCGTGGTTCTAACATTTCACTTTGCTATCTCATATTGGGATCATGGACAATGAAAAAGCGGGCAAGGCCGTCAAATTAGCGATTGCTTAAATCAATTTCAGTGCCTCTTTGGCTGACTTCAAAAATTATTCAAAATTTACCCTTAATTATGAATTGCTATGTCAGTCGGCCATTAACATGGAAAGCAATCTGCTATCAATTAAACATCACATGTAACTGTGACCTTCTCAAATGAACATTTAAAAAGACATGCTTTTAAATAGACTACGAATTGCTCACAATCGATTCACACATAGCAATATCCTACTTGGAGTATAGGAACCATTGTGCACCACATTTTATCTTCAGTGTCCGAATTTTAACTCTGAATTTTTATAAACTATAAAACCAACATTTTTTACTTTAAGATTTATTTATTTTAATTGGAGAAAGAACCACATACTTGTTTTTTGGTTTTTAATACTCTATCGGTTTTTATTCGCATATTTAATTCGTTTGCTAAACAGACTTTTTATTGATTTTTTTTACGTATTAATTTTGCATTTTTATATAATTGGAAATCCAATAGTTTGGGGCAGAATAGACAAATCTATGACTCTTGACCCTCCCCAAAAAATACCTAAACATAGAATATTATTTAAAATATTCGCTTTATAAAAACATTAAATAATTTTACTGGAAAAAATAATAAGGCATATGTTCAGAATGTTTTTGAAACACAGTCGAAAACACTGCAATGTTTGAATATTTGAATAAGAAAGATTGACATCTATGAAGCCAAAATATAAGTTATGTGGTAAAAGTGTTTTTAAAAATTGAAGGAAAAAAAAAGTTGTCTAAAAAGAGGTATAAAGCAAAAGTCTTCTAGCTTAGACCTTTAGCAAATGATTTCCTCAACACCTTGCAGTACTCAGATAGCAGCTAAAAATTGATATATTCCTGAACAACAATAAAAAAAAATGCTATGTTTCTATCCATTGTTTAAATATTACGGTTCGATTGATAAATAACAGGAAATTCTCAATTTTTTCCCATTTCATTGCACTAAAACAAATTAAAATTTTCTAAATACTTCGGTTACGTATCCTCTAGTTCAGCAACTGCAAAAAATATTGAGAAATAATACCAATTTTTCCAAAACAAATCATGCATTAAATTTTCATCTGGTGTTTTTCGTACGAAAATTATATCTAAATTTAAAATTTGAAACAATAGCATCTAAAAGTGTGAAATAACCATAAAACTATACAAATGCTAACATAAAAGCCGTTAATAACTTAACAAAAAGTGCTTATAAACAAAATTCTAATAATTTTTTTAAACAAGTTCGATCAAATTAAATACAATTGCATAATTTTGTAAAAAATCGACTTTTCAATGTAGTCATTTGTGTTTTTTTTTTATTGACGTCTTTAATAGGACAACACTGGTTAAACGTTTCGTTTTCCTTTTTAGCACAGATGTAAAAAATATTAGGGGTATAAAAAGTGTATTATATAAAATGAATACGTTTTCAAAATCGTGAATATATTCCTATAATTGATTTGAAATTTTTAAAATATGATTTTATTATCCTATTTCACCAATATTCATGCAGATGGTAACAAATCCCTTCCTTCAAAATTTTAAATAACAGACAAGTATTTGACCGAAGGAATGCCGAGGAAGGTTGGCAGCAGGTGTCAGTTTCAAGCTGTTGATCCATCATCGCTCTGGCACTTGCAACCGTAACTCAATCCGTGACTGCAGAAAACAGTCTGGTGGTCTCGCTCTCAAGGCTCATTAACAAAGCACTTTTTTTTTATGTTTGTCTATGGAGAAGCCAGTCTACAAGCAGCAAATCAGTTTTTTAAATCAAGGATCGTACACAGTAATCTCCCCTTTTCACTTTTTTTCCCTCATACATGAAGTATAGTATTACGAAGAGGTTAAGCGAATAGACACGACCAACAAAAAGGTAAGATGAATAAGATGGTATCTACTTTTGCATATAAATTTATGCGAATTTTAATTAATGAGATTAATGGATTAAGAAAAAAGTGATTTTAATGAAAAGTATGAAGTAACAAGAGCTTCATATATGTCTATACTAAAAATAAAGATCATGTTTGCCAACGGATTTTAAAATCATCCGTGCTTTTGTGCATGCGTGAGGATGGGTTTAATGCCTCCTTCAAATTATTTAAAACCTCACTTGAGCATAAACTGACGAGATGAATGAAATAAAATTTCGTATTCAAATTGGAATTGTTGTAAAATGGTTGAAAGTAATGATAGTAATAATAATGAAAGTTAACATAGATAGGAAATAATCTTGGTGATCTCTGAATTGAAATGTTTAATAATTGCAATGAGTGCTCAGAATTTTTTTTCTTAAGTTCGAGCTATAAAAAAATAAATTTACAGAAATGAATAACAAATAATGCGCAATTCATAGGAGGAACAAAACCTTTCATTAAGTAATACCAGCGGGTGACCGAGCTCCGCTCGGAGAAAACAGGTATCGAAGCTAACTCGAAGATTTAAATTTTCAATTGGGATTTATCAAAACAATACATGCCATAAGAAAATTTGTGAAACCATTGGTGAAAAGATAATAGGTTAAACCTCGGCTTTTCATCGTCCACCAGCGATGTCATGTCTTGATGTTCCATTGGAAATCCCCATCTGCACTGGTCTCTTCCATGTTTGCTGACCGTGCACGGAGCGCTTGGGTTCATATCACCACACGGGTTATGGATCATCCATTTCGAGATCAGTTCAAGATCATCTTCTGGAAACTTTATTAGTTCGCCATATTGGCTATGGCAGCACGTTACCGCTTGAAACCTATTAGCCATTATGGCGAACTAATAAAGTTTGAAAATATCCTATCTGTAACTCCGAACTGCTCGACCGTAGCGCTTCAAAACCGGCGCCAATCGATTCCTCGTGGCCAAAAACCCCAGACCCCCAAGTTTACCGGAGTTTATTAATTCTGGGACGATTTTCGACTTGGCAACCATTCCTCGTATTATAGTATAAGATTAATATCCCTTAGTCAAAGTGCTGGCCTATTGAGTATACAAAATATTTTTTGCAGTGCTTATTTTCTTATGACTTCCGCAGTCTACATATATGGGTTTATTTCATCGATTATTTTATTTCAAGTAGAGAATAGTCTTAAACAATAAAAGAGGAGGGGAATAAAGGGTGATTGAATATTTAAAGAAAATGGGAAGTGTCTGAATTATTTTGGAACAATGAAATGTATTTACAGATTTATGTAAAAAAATTGTTTTTAGAAATTGTATTTGAACTCTAAGAATTGGATAATTAAATTTGTATCATCAAAAGTAATTCATAATTTATTTTTTTTTACGTTGACGTAATTTTTTAAAAAAGTGTTTCACAAATTTACTGCAAAAAATGCCTTTGTTAATTCTAAATTTTGCATATTTTTAAATAAATTCTAAATGAAAGAAATAAGGTTCAACTTTCACCGTTTAAAATATGTTTGAAATAAATTTGGTAATTATGTGATAAGACTTTCTTTGTAGAGCGTTCACAAATAAGCATTCGTTTTTATTATTGATAAAAATTTATTGATGTAATGTTCCAGAAAATAATGAAGTTATTCTTATTTCAAAAAAGAATGTGATGCCTCTGATAGTGTTTGTCCACACTATGATGTTAAATTAATGTCTGTCTTTTTATATTTTTTTAGTGTTGTCTCTAAAATTTTAAGATTCCTTTTTTCTCACTTGTGATTTTGCTTTTTCTTATTTTTATTTTCAATTAAAATTTAAAATTTTGTAGAGCACTTGTTATTGTAGGCAATCAAATAATAGAAAGAGAATTATTTTATTTCTCCCAACAAAATATTTTTGAGTTTTATAACAATTAAGAAAAGAAAATTATAAATTGACACAGTTTTATTATTTTCATGAGGATTATTTATTTTAATTTCAAACAATTCGATTGCAAAAAAATAAATAAAAATTTCGAGGAAAAATTCAAACCAATAAAAAGACATCAGAACACATCGCATGATAAAAATATACAGTTTTTTTTTATTTCCGTAAAGAAAATATATTTACTACATTTTTTTAAAATAACTAAAAAAAAGAGATTCACCGAAATCTTTCTAAGAATTCAAACTATTTAAAAAATCTGAAAACACCGTGTGGATAAAATCACACAGTTTTATTATTTCCGGAAAGAAAATATATTCGTTTCAATGTAAAATAATTTGATTGAAAAAAAAAATTCAAATGATTTTTTTTAAATCTAAAATCATTGCAATTAAACACAGATATATAAAGCAGACGAAGAATTTAAACATGGGTGGGGGGGGAGAACGACTTTAATTAATAAAGATAACAATTACAAAATTTTTATTTACATGCCAAATATTGTGACGTTTGTCGATTCAAATATTGAATTTTCTTTATATTGTGCAATTGATGCTGTTGAGCGTTATGAACTGTTTGCTTATAGTCAGAAATAATTATTTATGTTTTATACGCAATTTCATTATTTAGATTATTTTTCTAATAAATATGCTATTTGTTAAGGGCTTAGAAATTAGTTACTTGATCACGAGTTGATTAGACATTTTGTATATATACAAAGAATATGCTGAAAGTCTAATCTAAGATTTAACTTTTCTTTCAAATTTCCTCACTCCACGATTTTGACATTAAAATTAACGGAAACCAACCAATCATTTCGATTGACACGGCAATGTTAATATTTGATGTAAATAATAATAAAACAAATATAAAAATTCTTTTGTACCGCAATTTTAAACACATTTTAGCAATCAAAAAATGAATTATACAGGATTTTTATTCGCAAAAGTTTGCGCAAAATGTGGACTATGTAAAGGCAGCAACATAGCTATAGTATAATTGTAATATATTCGTTGACACGCGTATTGAAATATATAGTCTCAAATTGAATTGCATATTGGATTTTGACAACACTTAAAACACAACAGTTTTTATACAAAATTTTAATTATAAAATAATTAAAGATTAACCTCATGGCAAATATAAGGCTGTGGTTAATCTTTTCATGTGACTATGATGCAATAAGAATTAAAGCTGTGTTCCCTAATTAATTATTTATCATTAGTTAGACTTAAAAAAACTTTTTGTATTCTAGTTCGAAGTTACTCACTCAGAAACTATCAATTTCTATGCATTTTTTAAACCGAGAAAAAAAAAACTCGCCAAACTTGGCAACCTATTGCCAAATCTTGCTCTCCTTCATCAGGACCACCGAGAGTCGAAAAGTAAAGATTCGAAAAGGAGGAATCCGAAAGCGAAACGCGGCATCCACCTGTCTCGAAAGGGCGCGAACTGCTGCGAAGAAGGACCTCGTATTTCAGGATTTTCTTCCTCAAACGCTGCAAAAACGAAAGTCGGTGTTCTTTATTTCTTTATCTTTTTTCTCTCTCCCCTGCGCCCGCCCCTCTCAGCGGAGTCATTGGCGGTGCCCAAATCGCTCCCATTTGAACATCGCAGATAGTTAGGCCTCGGCCTTCCCTAATTAATTAAATACGATACGCTTTGACACTGAGGGGTGTTCCACAAATCCAAAAAGGGATATGTATCCTTGGCTATTAGAATGAGAGAATTTGTATTATCGTAATTTGTGTTACCGAAATACAGAATTAAGTGTTTGACTTAAAAGTGGGAGTTAAAGGAAGGGAGAAAACATATACTCCCCCTTTTTTACTTGCAGTGTTTTTGAAATTATCATTTTTTATATCATTGTTACTTTTAGTTAGTTAGATTTTGTTAAGTCGTTTGGGTTTTTGTCTGATAATTTTAAATAGAACTTACCTTAAAGTAATTTATCGCTTGTTTTTTGTTTATAATTTCGCTGATGTTTCTGTTAATAATAATAATGTAATAATAATAATAATAATAATAATAATAACCTTTCCATCTTTATTTTTTGCTGAGAATTCTACTTAAAGTATCCGATATCCATTTTCTGATCTATATATGATTTAAAGTCTTATTTTTATTTTAAAATTTTATTTAATACTAGCCGCCTTTGGCGACCAGCTGGTTCGCCATGAGTAATGCGTTCTAAAATTTTCAATTAAATCACATATTCATTAGCCTTGAAGTAATTCCGGGCATTTATTGGCCTGAAATTAATATTTTCTTTAAGATGATGGACGGAAAGTTCTAAAAGAACCCGTTTTCTTGATAATATTCTTTAATTTTATAAATCAGTCAGTTTTAATTATTGGTTATGCTTCCAAAATAGTAAAAATGTATTTTTCGGTGATGTTGCCAAAATATTAAATATGTTTTTTGAAAGAAAACGAAAAAAAAATTATTAAATTAATGATACAGATATTGCAAACGATTATAGAAATATGCCATTAGGTCGGGAGTTCAATGCATATCCTGTCTAAATTCAATCAGGTTTACTGTAAATAAAGAAGATTTATTGAATTAATCATTTAGATATTGCAAACGATAATAGAATTTACGATGATAGTTTTTTTTTATTATTTGAACTTCCGTCATTGTTTTTCTTTTCTTTTATCCGGTCACGTGATCAAAAAAACATAGTTAAAATATTTCTTTAAAAATTCGTTAAAAATAGAGGCTTAAGTTATACATTAGAACACTGATACCCTTAGAAAGCTAATTTTTTAATCTTTAAATTGATGTAAAAATCATGTTTGTGCGATAATATTTTCGGAAGTTATAGCGGAAAAACGTCGAAATTTCGGTTAAATTTTAATTAATTCAAATTCTAATTAAAAATTCGAAAAAAGGGCTCCGAGGTGCACATTCCCGACCTCCAAGGTATACATATACCAAATTTGGTAGCTGTAGGTCCAACGGTCTGGCCTGTAGAGCGCCAACACACACACACACACACACACATTGAGCTTTATTATAAGTATAGATTTGGTTTATTTGTTTATTGGTTTTACAGTTTTTATAATTTAATTAAAAACTAATCATTTAATTTATTGTGACTAAATACTAATTATTTAGTAGAATGTTTTTCATGTGATAATTAGTTTTTATTCTTTAAATATCTTGATTGCTTATAGTTATATTATGTTGCTGTTCTTTTTTTTTTTTTAATTTTTTTTATTAAACAAAAACTGTAGCCTTTCATTTTTCTCATCTATCGATTTCAAAATATATCATGAATTGAATAAAGAAACAAAATCAGCATATTTGCTTCTTTTTAAAAGATTGATGTGTTGATTGATTTATTGAACAAATTTAATTCTTTTCTCCCACATTTCTGACCTTCCTGAGTTCGAAAACCACATTATTGAAAAATATCATTCTGCCCCTCTGTGGTAAAAATAACTCTAAAACACTTTGAACTATACAAATAATATTTGGTATACGATCTTTGCACCAAATTTACAGACTTCTATCAAATTTTGAGCAAAATCCGTTCAGTTTAAATCCATGTATTTTGGCTGTTCAAATATGAGTAAATACGATTATTACAAAACGAAGGTAGCTAGATGGATAAGATTCGGGACACAGATTTAACATTAATAGTGTAGATACCTGTCAATTTTTAAACCAAAATCATCTATGGGTTTACTATTTGACGGTCTAACCTTTCAAAAGCATTTAAACACAATAACTCAAAAACGCTCTAATTTAATTGCATCAAATTTAGTGTGGGCCTTTATGAACTGTAAGTGTATATTTGTGTCCAAATTTGACTACAATTGGTTTGAAAAAGCAAGTCTAAAGCACAAATTTGATTTCCAGATGCTATTCACCGCATGCCAGGGATTAATCGAAAAGGATCATGTGATAGATCTAAGAAAAAGGCTTAAGTTCGGCCAAATATTAATATTTTGTAACTGTACGACAGTCCATGAAAGACATGTTAAGTTAATAGAGAATATGCGATAAAGTTTTGGGGAGACCACTCTGGTCGGTTATGGACTATGTGATGCACAGTTTCTTTCTTACGGACAGTTCAACAGCGATTTCACGTGTGGTAATTCAACGATTCTGTACCACTTTTGTTCACTAAGTGGTACATAGGCTTACCCAGGATGTGGTAGGTCTTTAATGCTGGTACATCTCGCTTCATGAGGTTGGAGACAATTTGAATGTTGTCCATCGTGGTAGATCTTGTTCCCTGCATACTTTTTCATCCTTCTATAAAATTTTAAATACAGTCTACCTTTGGAGTGAATAAATTATATAACTGTCCTTTTTGCTAATCTGGAGCAATCCATCATGCAATGCAGGACATTAATGCGAAACTATTAACTAAACTCTTACATTTGGGAATACCATCCTGCCATCTATCGGCAAGCACATAAATTTGTTGGAATTTGATATAAACCGATACAAGTTTTCTTGTGGGCTCATCTTATGGAATATGGAAGCTTTAGGGCACTCAGTCGTTACCACGTAATCAAGGGTATGCTTAATAACTTCTTACGAAATACCTCGGGTCGGCTCGGTTTAATGCCACTTGGTCATACGAAGCCGAATGATAGTAGCTCTTTCGAATTAATGCAGAAGTGTGAACCTTTCGTTGTTAAAGAGCACCGTTAAGGCGAAAGTACGACTATGCTCGAACACACACGCACAACTCTTTTCAGGGGGCGGTCGAACTCAATCATCCATTCGCAAGTCAGAATTTAGATTCAAATCAGAGACTGATTTATCCTTGATTCAGTTCCCCCAGAGGGATAATTTGTTATGGGAACTTGGAGGACTTTGCCGTCACGACATATTTAACGTGCCCCAACTGCCATTAGCCAACGCGGCGGTCTTTGGCCGAGACGGGGACAGAACTCGCTATCTTTTGGTTACGATGCTCGACCAACTGAAGCTTTACCAACCAGCTATCACGCCCCCGTTGTTGGCTTAAGTTGGGCAGATTTCGTCCAGATACATGATGAATTTTTGGCGAAATCATTTCTCGAAATCATGATTAAGCCCAATCAAATGATCGTGAAAAATATTAAAATGTGAAATAAAAACACCTAATAGCAGTTTTATTAGTTTAAGTTGGGGAGATGGCTATCCGAAACAGCCTCTCTAAATTAGTATCCGAATATGTTATCGATTAAAGAGGGAGAAAATTATATTCTTTTTTCTAAATCACAAATAGCTGTATTCTGAGGATGATAGCGTATGTAATTCTATTCTTTAATGGTGATTAGAGCACTGGACCCATATCTTAAAAAAAGATCCAATAAAATTTTGTCCAGATGCATGATGGATTTTTGGCGAACTCGTTTCTCAAACTTATGATTTAGCCCAGTCAAATTATCGCGTAAAATATTAATGTGAAAAAAAAAACCCAATAGCAGTTTAACTTCTGGAGCTTACTATTTCTATTAGATTACGATCACACAACTCATGCTTCATCTGAATTCTGTTATATATGTGTATATATTTGTCTCCTAATTCGTTTTTTGGCTCTCTTGGCAGGTCCAAGAAGTCGCCGCCAATCCAGAAAGATGCAGTCCAGCGACGAGAAGCGATGTCGCACAGCCTTCACCATGTTCCAGCTCAACCAGTTGCACATGGCGTTCGAAAGCAACCCCTACCTGTGCGAAAGGAGGCGCAATGAGCTGGCCCGAGACTTGCAGCTCAGCGAATCCCAAGTCAAGATCTGGTTCCAGAACAGGAGAGCCAAAGTCAAAAAGGCCTCTGGCAGCAAGAATCGTTTGGCTGCCTTGCTGAAAGAGCAAGGTCTCTACAACCACTCCACGACTAAGACGTAAACAGCATGGAAATCTTCATTTTGAGTTTCTTTCTATGGAGGATGATAAAGCTTTTCCACACGGAGCTTTCGTGATGGTTGGAAGACAACCATTTTCTCAGATCAGAAGCTTGGTGATTCAAGCCTGGTGGTCTAATGGCATTTTCTCGAATTTTGCCCCTATTCAGCTGAGGTAGCAAATCGATCGAAATCATTGGTACGACTCTCCTAAGACGAAGGGGCCAGACAGCCATACGAAACCAAATCTTACGCATTTTTTAAAACTTTCTTTTAATATTTATATTTATTGAAAAAACATTCACAATTTAGAACGCATTAGATTTACCGTCTTAATTTTTATATACGCATCGTAAAAAATAACTGTAATCAAATACTTCCTAAAAATAAAAGTGCGTTTATTTACTTCAAATCTATCTATCGATCTATCCATCAAATATATATGTATTCTGTTGACAATATTAGAAGCCATACAATGATAACTACACAGGACGAACCAAAATGCAACATGCCACTCTTTGGAAGAGATCGGAATACAAAAAAAAAAAAAAAAAAACTTGAATCGTATACGAAAGATACGGTTATAAACGTCAACCAGAGGAGCTGAATTGCGCTGTTTACCAGTTCTGTCGTTGTATTTGCGCATTAATCATTTAAAGTTCGGAGAACATGTAATCGTTTGCGAGTGCTTAAAGGAAAAACATTTAATATAAATTAGATGAAGACAGTGCATCAATTGGTACATTATCGCACCTGACGTGTGTGGCCTAGCCAAAGGTTTCAGAATCAAAAATAAATTTTGCTCGAATACGAGATACTTGCTGCTCACTTTATCCAAGCGTAAAGTATCGCTACTTAAAGCGTTGTTACTCATTGCTCTGCGTTTCTCCATTCTGAGGCATCTTCTAACTCATTCGAGTGGCATTTCTGCCTAATATATATATATATAATATATAATCAATCGCACGTCATTGAAAAGCTCGCTGATCGCCGGCTGGATTTTAAGCCTAAATTAACGTCCCTTGTTTTTCAATAACGCCAACTAGGCCAAGAGTACGACTTAGCTACTTCATGCTCACATTCGCTTGAGCAACCCCTTTTTGCAGGGGGGCACATTCACACTACTCGCCTATAAAACACAGAATACCAACCATGCCCGAACCCAGAACGCCCTGGACACTAGGACGACACCCTACCCCTAAGCCAGGTCACCGGCTTTCTTTCACATAAAAAAACCATTTAATAATTAAAAAAAATTCGAAGACAAAATGAAATTTTCTGATAGTTATTCCACATTTCTTCTTCTTGCATACAGCCGACCACCCCGCCGCCACTGAACGTAGCAGTATCGACAGAATTTATTGTAGTAGACGGCTGAATAAGTATTGTCCAACCTTACATTGACCGAACTGTCAAACTAACATTCCTTTCAGGGTAGTTAAGTCCCTCCCTTCCTCCCCATCCTCACTCTATCCAACAGTTGGAATGAGTTATTCCACACTGTGATGATGATGATGCCGTGTTCGTGTTAATACGGAAAGGGGATGCAGTAGCTTCTGAGGGTAAAGACCCCTGAACACCCGGAAGCTGAAATCTGACTTCTAGCTCATATGAAGATGACACACACATTCGCTTGTTAAAACCTTTTTACTGGGGGTTTGTTCACTCTACTCACAGATAGAACACAGAATAACAGACATGTTCAAGCCTGGGACACCCAGAACACTAGTAAAACATGCTATCCCTAAGACAGGGCGCCGGCTTTCTTTCACACAAAATGACTTTTAATCCTTTAAAAAAATTAGAAGACAAAATGAAATTTTTCAGATAGTTGTTCCACACTGTGATGATGATGTCGTATCCGTGTTAATACGGAAAGGGGATGCAGTAGCTTCTGAGGGTTAAAACCTCTGAGAACCCGAAGACAGAAGTTTGACTTCTAGCTCAAATGATGACACACACACACACATCTACTTACACAACCCCTTTTTACAGGGGACACATTCAAATTACTCACAAATAGAACACAAAATAACAAACATGTTCGAGCCTGGGACACCCAGAACACTAGTAAAACATGCTATCCATAAGCCAGGGCGCCGGCTTTCTTTCACACAAAATGACTTTTAATCCTTTAAAAAAATTAGAAGACAAAATGAAATTTTTCTGATAGTTGTTCCACACTGTGATGATGATGTCGTATCCGTGTTAATACGGAAAGGGGATGCAGTAGCTTCAGAGGGTAAAAAGCCCTGAGCACCCGGAGACTGAAATTTGACTTCTTGCTTATATGAAGATCACACACACTCGCTCGCTCGCTCTCACAACCCCTTTCTCATCCACACATTCACAGATAGAACACAAGGGAAGAACAATCATGCCCGAACGGGACTCGAACCCAGGATGTCCAGATCACGAGGAAAACCCTCTACTTTAAGCCTGGACGCCTGCATTTCCGTCTGATTAGATACGGTTTTTCAGAAGTTTCAAGAGGCATCTATCCAATTCATCTAACCGAGGCTCAAAACAGATCTTATGCGGTTTTAAAAGTTGGACGTTAATATAACTAAACTTAAATTAATCTTAAAAAGTTAAATTTTATCATTAATCTTAATGATAAAAAGTTTCAGAATTCAAACTCATAATAATATTTTATACTTATAATGTATTTTAAAAAGTTATATCAATTAGCCAAAGATGGTTTGTTGAAATCTGTCCTATTTATCAACTTCTATATTGTCAAATAAAAAGGGATTTTGTGAATTTTGTTGAAGTATTAGATTAGAAAATGTTAATTTTGGTATATAACGAATAGGTTATATGATGCTATCAATCATTTCGTAACTTTCGCTGTTGTTAAAATTCAATTATTTGCAGTACAACTTTTTCTGTTATTATGATAACTAATAAGCTATATCCAAAGCGTGAACAAATTATATTCATTTCGATGTAATTATGACTATTAGAAGAATCTCTCTTTTATATTCGATAATGAAATCGTCATTTACAAAACATATTTTTTTTACAAATGTAATAATTACCACGTGCTTCCAATATAGTCAAAGATTAAAAATATCTATACATGAAACCAATAGTTTATGAAAAAATCTTTATACATATAATATAATACAGTAAATGATTAGCAAAATTATTTCAAATACATAAAACAATGAAATTATAGGATTTATAATTATTTGATTTATATGCTAAATTGTTTATCTGAAAATCATTTAATATTAATATAAACCGTCAATGTTGCGTAAATCACTAAATCCCTTTTTTTTTTAAAAAAAATCTGTGGCCTGGTGGTAAAGTCTCGGCTTTAGAAGAGGAGGGTTTCAGGTTCGAGACTCGATTCCACCGAAGATCTGTCGTGTGAGGGGGTCTCTTGCACGTTAAATCTGTCAGGCCAAACGTCCTCCCGCTGGTGTGGTGTGATGTGGAGAGGGGGGTGCCACTTCAGGTGTCGTCCTCGTCATCTGACCGTGGTTCAAAAATGTAGAGGTCCGTCCCAAAATAGCCGTCGTGTTGCTTTAAACCAGACGTTAATATAACTAAACTAAACTTTAAAAAAAATCTAGCCGTAGCTATGTCAGCGCCAGAATTTTGATGTAAATCTGACTTATAATTAATTTCGTGATTATTTGTAATATTACATCCGTTTTATTTTTACAAACCATTGTTTAATTTGAATCACTCTGTATATGTAATGGTAGAATTTTGCTATCAATTTTCTTTTATCTTTCTTGTCGTCGCTCTTGAAATAGACATAGTTGTATGTTCTAGACAAAAATATATTGAATTAATTTTAGAACATGATCATGTAATCGATAGGTTTAATTATTTTCGAATCAATGTCTCTGTATCAATTTATTTCAGAAAAATTCATTCTAATATTAAATATTATCCATAATAGTAAATTATAAAATGTATCAAAAACGAAAAAAAAAAGAAATTTTTTAGTAACACGCTTTCATCAGTGCGTTAAAAATAAAAAACCTTTTTTAATCAAAAATTTGGATGCCAAAATAAAGCTCATAGACTAAAAGCAGTAACACGAAAAATTTAATCGCAATAAATATCACAAAAAAATTTCTAAGCATTTAATAAAAGA
>JAPMOQ010027631.1:167754-198463 GCA_026543055.1 Argiope trifasciata | reverse complement strand
TATAATATTGCAATTTTGTTTTCATTCCCATACTTTTGATTTAAAAATAAACTATTTTCTATTTTTATTGCACTAATGAAAGTGTATTAATAGAAAATTATTTTTATCATGAATCATAAATTACTTAGGTAATAAAAGAACTTTCAGTTTGAAATAAAATTTGGTCTCAAATAGATTTGATTTCGTCGTTCAGGAGATTTCACAGCCAATACCAATGATATTATTTATTTTTTACCTCAGTTTCGTTTGAATATGGTGTGGAAATATGCGATTTGATGTTAGGAAACGCAAAGAAATGAGGAAAATGATGAAATTATGCAATGAATATGTTAACTCAAATCGATTATAAGTTGTTTAACATCAGAAGATTCCGGTCAGTTTAGTGTCGGCCAATTTCAGTAGGTTTAACATCAGAGAATTTCGGTTAATTTTAATACTAGAGGATTTGAGACCATTTAAATCAGTCGATTTTAGCCGATTTAACATCAGAGGTTATAAGTTAATTTAACACCGGAGGATTTGAATCAATTTAAATCAATTGATTTCAGTCAATTTAACATCGATCAATTGCAGTCTTTTTAACATCAAAGGGCTGCAATTAGTTTAATGCTAGATATTTAAGAACAGTCGATTTAAATCCATTTAACATCAGAATATTTCAGTTAAACACTAAAGGCTTGAGTTAATTTCAGTTAATTTAACTCTATAAGATATTAGTCAGTTTAACTTCGACCGTTTTCAGTAGATTTAACATCAAAGTATTTCAGTTAAACTAATACTAGATTGGAGTCAGTTTAAATCGGTAGATTTCAATCAGTTTAACATCAGAAGATTTTAAGTTAGTTTAACAATGGATTTTAGTCACCTTAAAATTGGCCGACTTGCATCAGTTTATCAGAGGATTATAGTTAAGATAACATCGGAGGACTTCGCTCAGTTTAACATCAGCAGGTTTCAGCTAGCTTAATAAAAAGCGGAAGCCCCGTGTGAAATAGCTCTAAAAAGGAAATATCATTTTTGACCAAAGAAATAACAAAATTGTTATTTGATGAAACAAATTTGGAGAACATATTAGAAGTATGAAACTTCTAATATGTTTAATTAGTTAATAAGATCTATTATACATCGTTACAAATATTTTTTCATCAAAATAATATAATGTTTTTATATCACTATACTGATTTTTTATGATCATGTCTTTTAATTAACTTTTAAACATTATAACTCTATTCGAATTTGTAATGATTAATTAATCCTGTACTTTGAATGAGATTCCATGTGAAATATATGTGAGAATGAAAGGTGAATTTCCTGTCAGTTATTTTGTAAAGGGAATTGATTTTGCAATTAAGGAATTACCAAAGCGAGAAGGAAGTGAAATCAGATCGGAAGTTTTGTATGAAAATAGAACAACTAATCAAGAATCTTAAAAGAGGACTATGTACATACTACCTGTAAATTAGTAGTCCTTCCTGCGCTGTTGTGTTCTCTTTTCTTTAGGTTCCTAGAAAATTATAAATTAGGCTTTAAAGGGTTATTAATAGAAGACTTAATAAGCCTTATGATTGTTTATTCATTCACCTTTCATCCTCGTACTAGTTACAGATTCAGATGAAAAAAAGTTAAGAAAAATGGAATTTTACTCTAAAAAATATGTTTTTTATTGCTTTTATGAAGCATTACGTGAAATATGATTACCTGGGTCGATCCTATTTTAGCCCACCACTGACGCCAATTTAAAAACTCGCCAAATTATCAGCGATAATGATTTTAAAATGGCAACCCTGACAACATTTGAAGAGAAATGCGGCAACCCTACGGAACCTCATTGGTTGATTTAAACTCCGTTAGAAAACTATTTAATCTTATTGGTACTTTCGATTACTTTCAAATACTTTCAATTTGGCGTGATTTTGAAAAATTGGCGATATTTTGAAAAAGTTGCCAGAGGTGGGCTAAAATAGGATTTCACCTGATTACCTATTAGGTAATTCAACTTGTTTATTACCCCTATCAACCTTATTCAGGTGACAACACAAGTTCTCATTCAGAGTAAAATTTGATGCAAACTGAATATACCTTTGTTTTGTTTATATCTTCTTGTTTTAATAAGTTGTTCCTTGTGTGAACTACATTTGATTGATATTGTGAAAAACATATGAATCACCTGTGATTCTCTGCTATATTCTCTTCTCTACTACAGTTAAGATATAGAAGATATATCTTATTACATAGCGATTTGAAACATGGTAGCAAACATGTGAAAAAAAAGATCTCTTGAAAATCAAGTATTGGGTCGTTCGGAAAGTAATTTCGTTTTTTCCTGACAAAGGATCTAATTGCCTTTTTCGCACCCAATTTTATACTTAAACCGCAAAATCATTTTATGTTTTAAGAGCTGATATAGCAAGGCTTGAGTGTGAAAAGTGCAGCTGATTCTTCGCAGTAGTTTTTGGATGGTGCCCTTTTAAATATGGAGAGCAATAAACAGCATTT
Organism: Argiope trifasciata; assembly: GCA_026543055.1. Lineage (NCBI taxonomy): Eukaryota > Metazoa > Arthropoda > Arachnida > Araneae > Araneidae > Argiope > Argiope trifasciata. The sequence goes on along the minus strand of JAPMOQ010027631.1, from coordinate 195,967 downwards.
TCGTCATTTCTTTCTTTTTTGCTATATAAAAGGTAAAAATGCTGTTCAAGCCAGAAATAAATTAGCCAATATGTGTGGAGAAGATGTGTTAACAGTACATCAGTACCAGAACTGATTTGCAAAATTTTTCCTTCAAATGAGGAGGCCAAAAACCACCTCGATCAGTTTTTTTTACAGCAAAGACCAAAACTTTTATGAGCGTGTAATCATGTTACTACCAAAAATATGGCAAAAGGTATTAGACCAGAATGGCAATTTTATAATTTAATAAATAATTTATTCATTAAACGAAAATTTCTTTTCATTTTGACAAAAAAATACGAAATGACTTTCCGAACAACCCAATATTTTATTTATAACCTTATCTGAAAAAAAGAAAAGCTGTTATTTTCAAAAACAAAACTGCAATAATCTAATGTTTCCCTCCTTTTAGCAAAATGCTTATTTAGAAACAGACATAAGTCCTGTATTAGATTGTTGATTTATAGCAAATGGCTTAAAAAAAATTCGCATTAAAAATGCTGCGAGAATTTTTTTAAAAAAAAGACAATGTGGAATTGATGTATATCGATTCCACATTATCTTATTTTTCCAAAATATATGTAAAAAAATGTCATGCACAAAGCAAAAACGAAAAAAAAAAGTTTCAAATCATAGAAACTTGGTGATATGAGACATTTTTGAAGCCATTAAATCTAAAAACCACTTCAAAAATTTGTCTTCTAAAAATTTTTTGAGGGTTAGAAACAGGTGGTTTTCTGAATGCTTTTGAAATGCAGTGATGCTTTTGTGTACAAAAGAGTTGCGAAAGATCTCATTCCAGAGATAATCTCACAAAGGAGGAATTTGAAGAAAACGTGTGGTTTATTCCAACTTTAGGAAGGAATATAAGGTTTCAGATTCTCACTTTGATTTCGCCAAAAACCTCCATGTAAGCATGCTGAATTTGTCTGGGTGGAATTGAGGCATGTTGAGGACATATGAAGAACGATGAGGAATCGTCTTCATCAACAAACTAAAATTCGAAATGGCGTAGCTCCTTCGGAAAATGATCCTCGAATAGTTTCAAACGTAAAATGTACTTGAAACTAAAGCAAAAAAAAAAAAAAAAAAAAAAAATCCTGTAAATTATTTACAGGATTTAAAAAAATATTAAATTAAGGATTGGTATTAATAATAACATACATATTAAACCTTTGTTTATATTCCTTTATTGCTTATTTTATTCGTAAATTAAGGGAATGAACTAAAATGTATTGCTAGAAAATTTTTCTAGTTGGGTGCAAAGTCATAATTCGCTTTTGAGTAATATTAACCAAGACAATATTATCTCGCAATACTGATCTCTTGATATCAAAGCAGCATTTGATAATATTAACTGGTCATAGTTATTCAATTTATATTATTGCTCAAATGATGTCAAAGCAGCATTTGATAATATGGACTGGTCATTATTATTCAAATTATGCTATTGATCTCTTGATATCAAAGTAGCATTTGATAATATGTACTGGTAGTGACTTTTCAATTTATAACATTGATCTCTTGATATCAAAACAGCACTTGATAGTATTGACTGAGACAATATTTCCCACAATATTGATATCTTGATACCAAAACAACATTTGATAATATGGACTGGTCATGATTATTCAAATTATTACTGTTTGAATTTTTGTAAATCCTGTATTGCATGACTGCATTATCATTAATGTATGAGAATTTTAGAGCAATTGTAACACACGTAATACAGGCTATGATGTCAATGTAAAAATCGAAATCTCAACACCATCTGACGGTTCGAGGCTACATTGTTCGCAGCACTCCAAATAGTATGTGGTGACATCTTAAAGTCAGTAACAACCGCTAAATATTAGCGATCGCTTTTGTCCAATGGATCAGCTACTGGACTTCAAACCCAAACATCGCAGGTTCGATCGTTGGCGGAATTCAACCTACGCATTGGCACAATTCCGCCAATACTCTTGGCTCTCTTGCAAGTATTGATATTTAAAATTTGTAATATAAAATGTGTAAAAATTATGATATTGCGCAATAATAATTTATTGTAGTGATATTTGCCTTGTATATATCCTAGAAATGTAGGCAGCTGTTTCCGTTTTCTTGTAAAATGAGTATTCATTAGCTTTCCTTTTCCCACTGGTGCTATAAAAATGAATGATTTTGTATATGTAATTGTGGATATATCGTATATGACTAGTCTGATGTAGCTTTTGATGAACAAATCCTATATATTAGCAGTTTTTATCCTAACGATCACGCTATTTATTTCCTTGTTTGGATGAATTATGATAGATTTTCAATAAAACCTATAAAGAAAATTAACTGTTTGCAATATTTTGAATAAAACTTTTATATTGATATGATTTTTTAAGCAATTAACTTTTAAGTGAATTGGTATGCAAAAGATTTTTATTTTTTTTATTTTAAATTTTCATGCTTCAGCTTGATTTAATTATTGATCATTAATAATTCTAAAATATTCTGATTTATTAATTAATCTTGTCATTTGTTAAACAGTTTCAAAACTTTATTGGGTTTTGTGTAATAAAAAGGAATTATAATACTTTGGGACTCTTAAAAAATCGTTGGTTAAAAGCGCTGATCTAATGTCATAAATTTGTTTGTCTGTTGAACTATCTTTGCAATAAATTATTGAACGTCTTTGAAGTGTCTTGTGTCGTTCTTTTGCTTCCTTTATTAGTATTTATATAAAATGAATCACAAAATTCCTGTGAAAATGTCAGTTCGTTAAGTATTTTTATTTTCTTGCATACAAAATACACAAAGAGATAGTACTGTAATAATACTTCTAGGTAAAATCCTATTTTAGCCCACCTCTGGAGACTTTTTCAAAATCTCGCCAAATCGAAAGCATTTGAATTAAAAGGTTAAGAAAAAAGAATTCTTACCTTTCGCCAAAAAATTCTTAATATTCGCCAAAGGTGGGCTAAAATAAGAGAGACCCATACTTCTACATTCAGTGGTGGCGATGTGGTCGGCTGTATGCAAGAAGTACTGTAATCATAAATTCTGATTAATTTTCATGTATCAGCCTTCACTGAGTAAAATACATTTTTGAAGCTATGTCTGTCGGTTTGTGAACTAAAATTCTTATAACTTGGCTAGGCTCTATCCCAGTGTACGGTACGCTATTTATTTTGGCGATATTTTTGGCACCATTTCTCGGGCGATACTTATTTTCTCCTTGTCAACTTCACCCTTTCTCTCCCGTTAAAAGATGGTAACCTCGTTCTCACCTTTGGTTTGTGTGGTCGCTACGTGTTAGGCTAAGGTACTTGGCGTGTGCTTCGTGAAGTCGTGTTTCGCCAATAGTCGCCAAAAACAAGATGGCGGACAAGGAACGTACCGTTCACTGGGAATTAACCGCTTGGCTAAGGGTCGGCAATCTGCGGCTCTTTGGTTGTAAAGTTGCTGTTCTCCAGTTCCAAGTGAAAAATTAATAATTTAAGATTAAAACCCTTAAGAAATAACAAAACATATTTTTAAGTGCCTAATCTTTCAACGGTTAAAATGTGCTGTAGGTCCCCTGCTTGGCGCATTTTCAAAAAGTCGCCAACTAGCGCGTTTTTACCCGTTGTCACGCAGAGTTGAATGCTCTGAGAAACATTACGAAAAAAAGCGCCAGTTCGCGACTTTTTGAAAATGCGCCAAGCAGGGGACCTAAAGCACATTTTAACCTCTTTCAACAGTTTCTATTAACATAATCGTTAATTACAAATCTTTACACTTTACATAACCGGGGTCGATCCTATTTTAGCCCACCTCTGACGCCAATTTAAAAACTCGCCAAATTATCAGCGATAATGATTTTAAAATGGCAACCCTGACAACATCTAAAGAGAAATGCGGCAACCCTACGGAACCTCATTTGTTGATTTAAACTCTGTTAGAAAACTATTTAATATTATTGGTACTTTCGATTACTTTCAAATACTTTCGATTTGGCGTGATTTTGGAAAATTGGCGAGATTTTGAAAAAGTCGCCAGAGGTGGGCTAAAATAGGATTTTACCACATAACCGTATTGAGATTAATTTGAACTATTGTTTTGTTCTCTGAAATGAGTCACCGTGAAAATGTTTATTTTTTAACCAATTGCATTGCATTTTTCTCTCATCCAAACAATCACCGTCTAGAGTCTTGTTTGTTTTAAAAAAGATAAAAATGATAAACAGAGAGACGAGAAAGAGAGATAATATTGCATTGCCATCCTCTGAAAAACTAATTTTGTGAATTTTAAAAGGCGTAAAATAATTTTTAGGCAATGGCATATCCGAAAGTTGAGTCGGAAAAGTATAAAATCGTCTTTATTTTACCCTCTTTTGGAGGCCAAAGAATCTTAATAGAACAGTTAATCCTTCTAAGTATTAAGGAACAATTTTGCCAAATCATTTTTGATTTCATCAAGTGATGTGGAATTGTGAAAATTTCAAATAAACTAATGATAATTCAATTCGATATATATACATAGATATAAAATTTCACTGCATTGCTAATAAAATGATATTTGACTCCACAGCCATTATAAACATCACTGTCATGTCTTTCAATCTAACAAATTCAACATCAAAACTCTGTTTACATCGCCTACATTTATCAAAAACGTTTTAGTCGGAAATATGCATCGTTAATTTGTGTTTAATCTTTAAATGTATGTTAACTTGCTTTGAATGAAAAATAGTCGTAGGTTAAGTAAAAAATAAATTTAAAGATTCAGGTAATAATATGATATATTTATTTTGAAAAAATTATATGTAGACTTTTGGCAGCATATATTATTACCCAAAAATCTAGTTTGTATTTAAAGCATCCAACTACGCTCGAAAGAAAAATTTTGGAAATTATTTTAATAGCTATTTGTGTTTTTTAGATATATTGTCAAATATAAACACAATAATTACAAAAAAAAAAATTGATAATGTAATATATTTTGAGAATTAGAAAAATTTGCTGTAAGTTTTAAAGAAATTTAACCAAAACGATTAACACTACACAAGATTGTATAAAAGCAATCCTATTTTTCTGTGTACACATACAATATAATAATGATGAATGAAATGAACTAAAATCTAAAAAAACACTTTTGAGGTGAAGAAAGAAGTTATGGGTAAATATATACGTATATGTGCCTTCTTTTCGTAAGTTCACAACTTAGTTTTTCTAAAAACACTTATAAATGAAAAATTATTTCATCAACAATAAACTTTTGGTTCATTTCATTTCCCACATCATTTAAAACACACGCTGAAAATTTTATGTAAATACCTCTATTAATTTTTGAAATATCGTGTTAACGGGAGATAATTTTTATGAAAATTAAAGTTTTGAGAAAATTGAAATTAAAAACAAATTTTAGTTAAAAATGTTTTGCTAAAAATTCTACTGGTTGGTAGGTCAGGCCTTCCTTTTCCTAGAAAAAATAAACTATTTTGGAAAGAGGAAAATCTGAACAACAAGAAATAGTAATTTTTAAAAAATTCCAGTGTTTTTAACGTAGTCGGATACCTTAATATAATTTTCAAATATTGATAGCTTTATCTGACAACAGATGATAGTTAATTTTTTAACGATTAGATAAACCACTGCTTTATAGAGAAATCGACGATAGAAACTATCTCTTCAGGTAACACAGTGAACTTCATCATCCACCACATTCAAATGTTTAAAAAAAAACATAATTTAACTGCCAAAAAATAATGTCAACTTTTTTATTTACACATGATTGATTGTCTGTGATTATCAACGTCCTTTCGGAAAGGCACGTATTCAGGTTTTTGAATAGAATTAAGTGGAACTGGATGTAGACAAATGGTAACAATATGCATTTAATGAAAAAAAGAAAAACAAAGAATTATTGCAATTTTAAATTTTCAACATAATTATCAAGAATATTTTAAGAGATTAACGTGAAAATTAAAAGGAAGAATTTTGGTTGACATCATTCAATGTATTGTATCCTATCAGACTTAAAGGTATTTCGAACAATATAATTTATATTTAGAAAATAACTCACAAAATCATGAACAATTTTCTAGTATGTAAAGTGAATAAAACTGATAAACATACCATCTTAATATAAATAAATGTCATTGCGAATATATGTGTATGTTCTACATTTCCCCCTAAAAGATTGAGTCAAATTCAACTAAATTTTCCAAATTAGTTACAAAAGACACGAAAAACAATATTATCAATTTTTCAAAGAACTCAGATTAATAAATTATTCATTTAATTGGTGGTTAACTAGCATTTTTAATACCCGCCCCCCTCCCATTATCATTTATTTGGGTTTGAGGTTTTTGAAGTCTCAAAATGCGTAGGAAACAAATTGGTGATTTATCCCTTTTGAGAAATCTCTTTTGCACTTTTAAGATTATTTGAAAATAATACAGAAATTAATACAGTTGAAAATAATACAGTTGTAACATTTGGTCACATCGCCAACTAAAGTTACAATTTGATTTCTAAATTATTCAATATTCTCTGAGCTCTTACGAATTTTCTTAATTATATTAAATCATTAACCAATTTAAAGAAGTTTGAAACAATCACGGGACTATCAGATGAGGCACAAAAGAAAAGCAATAGTGTTTTTTTCCCCCATCTCAAAATTGGTTGAGCTCCAAAACTTTGCTGGCCAGATAGAAAAATTGAAAATGAAAGTTTACAAAAATTATCATTATATACAGAGTGAAAGAGCGAATCTATAAAGAAATAGACCGATAGAGAAGTTTCGTGATTCTTTCAGATCGATTTAAACTGGTTAATGACTTGAATTAATTAAGACAAATAATGACTTAAAATGAATAATGTTCTATCATGTTAGCTTGAAATTTGTAGATGTATTTTTTTAACAGTTTAATAACTGTATATATATATATATAAATCCGCTTTTATTTAAATTTATTTACTGACAAATCTTTTATTACTTTAAAGGTTTCGACCTGTTTAAAATCAAAATGAAGTAAAGCATTCAAGCCTTAAAGAGAACTATTTTTCTTGCACTTCAGAATCTGAGATCAGAATTTGTAATACTATTATAACAAATAATACTGCAAGAACTTGTCCATAAAAACATTAAATATGTTGCTTTTGCCAACCGTTAACTCCAAATATGGGTTTTCATTTCCGCTTTTATTTCGTAATATGGACACTTTTTAACTTCAACTCGCAGAGATTTGCTGTAAATTCGTTGAGTTGAATTTGTTTTTCGAACTTATAAAATGAAAAAAAAAAAAAGAAATTTTGTAGCAAATGCTTTCCATATTAATCGTTTAACTATTGAAAAAGTCAATAACCTTGGAAACAAGCTGGTAGCCTAAGGCTGCTAATTTTTTAATGTGCTTTGTAATATTATGGCTCATAATTACAAGGTTTATATTCATGGACTTTGAAAAGATGTTAAATACATTTACTTGAGACACTTTATAGTTACAATAATTAATAGCAACTTTTAAAAAAATATATAATTTAACAATTAAAAATGTATAATAAAATGAATATAAAGTAAAGATACAAGAATTAAATCCAAAATCCTTATCAAGTCACTACGCTTCGAATTAAGGATTCGAGACTCTTAAATTTTATTTTCCTATATAATCTTCGCACACAAGAAAATAATGAGGGAATAATAAAAATAGGAAATAAAAAAAGTAAAGAACTATAAAAAGATATGAGGGGGGGGGAGGCTACAAAAACCGTAACAACACATCCATGTTCGACTCTACCAGGATTGGACACGCATGAGCTTAATGAACCATTTTTCAGACCATTTCCCCTAATTAATGCCAGCAATTATTACTCTCGAACGCAACCCGAAACGGCGAATTTGAATAATTCACTCTGGTATCGCGGATAGCAGATGGTTTCTCCCGCACAGATCTGCAGCTGTTTTTACTTTACTGTCTTCTCCAAGGCGAGATTTTATTTTTAGAATAATCAGACATTAGCTGAAATATACCGTATCCGATCGTTTGCTTAATGAATGGCGTTCAAAACACTACGCGAGAGACTCTGGTTTCAGCTGCTATTTTAATTTGCTGATTTTTGAGTGGGTAATTATTTATTTTTAAAAATGCAAAAAAAAAAAAAAAAAAAAAAAAAAAACCCACAAAAGAAATAAGGATAAAAAAAAAACTATTTGGAGTTAATTAGTTTTGATAAATCATTAGGGAAATTATATGTTTTGGTTGATTTTTTTTGTGCTAAAAAGCAATTGGAAATTTATTTTGGAAATTCATTGAAAAAATTCTTTACGATATTATTATTTCTGCTTTCCCGAGTGACACGTTGTATAATATATAAAGAAAGTACTGTTTATTTCAGTATTCTGAGGACAGTTTTCGATTATTCTATTTTTTTAAGAGGAGAGACGTGAAAGGATGAGCAAATTTCCGGAATTCTTTGTCATTCTTTGACCTTGATTTTTGTCCTATTAGATACTATTTATTCAATTTTTTTCCGCTTGTATTTGAATATCGACGGTATTAATTTGAATTCCGTCCGCGAATGATGCTAGAGTTTGTTTGTTTTGTTAAGTGCAAACATCCCCCCCCCCCTTCATATTTCCTTTCATCCATATTTTCACGAATTAAACCCATCCTAAAGCATGCGCAAAAGCTTGGGGGTTTTAGAATTTGTTGTAAAACAATATTCAATTCAATATTAAAAACTCACTTTCAATGTTTAGTAGTTTAACTCCTTATAAGATACTTCAATCAGGAAAGATTTCCTCAAATTTCAAGCCCCCAGGGGGCGCCTCGTAATAGAGGAAGAGATGCTTCCGGCATGATGGTTGGATCTCGTCAACACGGTGGGTACAATAATTGGTAGGAGTTGATACTCCCATCAATGACGAGACGTACTCCCTACGGAGAGGGTTGTACTGTGGCCAGTGATGGCCATTAGGACTCAACCACAATTCCCGTGCTGCTGTAGTGGTGGTCTGATCATTCAGTTTTACGTGGTGTATCCGTGTGCCCTCGGGTGGGTTGGAGGTCAGTTATATGAGTTCCCCTCCCCTTTTTGGGTATGAAATATCTAGACTTCCTGATAATCCTAAAAACATTCAACTTCGACATTTGTAACAAGTCCAGTTTTACGCATATCTGAATCCTTATAAGGGTGATCATTCAAAATTCTATTTCCCTATGCGTAAAAATGATAACCTAAAAACAGACCAAGCTAGACATGTGAAAATGAGCTTGAGATTCTTATATAAAAATTAAAGATTTCCAGCATATTTTGACGAAATTCGTATTCGAGATATTTTTCTTTTCATCCTTTCATATCAGCGCAATAAATTCGAATCGCAGTCAGCTGGACAGGAGACTATTTTAAATTAGATATGATGTATCTTGGTTCTCTGTCTTGATATTTCCCCCATTTGTTAACGAATAGTTGAGCTACGTAAAGCAGTACACGTTAGCAATTTGTTGTCTGTACCATTCAGGTCTTGTCTTTGAGTGTGGCTGTAATATTTTTTTTCTAAGGAAAAAGAAAAATGTTTGATGAATTATAGTTCTTATTTTATGAACTGTAATGCCTATTTAAGGATTTCCTTTCTCTGTATTTTAAATTGTTCAATATTATTCAGTTAATAAAATATATATTGTTTGTATGTTTGAATGGCATAGAAGAAGCATAAACATCATCACTTCATGTATCATAAATCACAATATACCCTGCGCCATAGATTCCAAATTTATCATATAAATGTATCACAAATATATCCTGTACCATGGATCTCAGTTTTATCCCTATTCTGGACCACAAATACACCCTTTACCATGGGTCTCAGTGTTATCCTAAATCTGGATCCCAAATTTATCCAGTGCCATGTATCCTAAAATATATCCGAGGGCCGCGGAGGCCCGGTGGTAAAGTCTCGGCTTCGGAACCGGAGGGTTTCAGGTTCGAGACTCGATTCCACCGAAGAACCGTCGTGTGAGGGGGTCTGTTGCACGTTAAATCTGTCAGGCCAAACGTCTTCCAGCTGGTGTGGCGTGGTGTGGAGAGGGGGGTGCCATTTCAGGTGTAGTCCTCGTCATCTGACCGTGGTTCAAAATTACGAGGTCCGTCCCAAAATAGCCCTCGTGTTGCTTTAAACGGGACGTTAATATAACTAAACTAAACTAAAACTGGATTATAAATATATATTGTGCCAGGTACTCTAAAATATGCCCTGTATCATGAGCCACAAAATATATCCTGATCCCTAAATCACAAATATACCCTGTGCCTAGATCAAAAATATATGCAGTTCCATGGATCACAAATTTATCCTGTATCATGGATAGCAGATTTATCCTGTACCATAAGATCCAAAATATATTTGCATTATGGACCACAAAATATATCCTCATCTATGAATTCCAAATATATCTTATATTATGGATCTCAAATTTATCCTGTACAATGGATCAAAAAAATATATAGTGCCGTAAACCTAAAATATACCATTCATCATGAACCACACAATATAACATTCATCATGAACCACAAAATATACCATTCACCATGGGCACAAAATATATGATTCATCATGAACCACAAAATATACCCTGATCCATGAACCAAAAAAATATCTTGTATCATGAATCACAAATCTATCCTGTACCCTGAATCCCAAAATATATTCTGTATTATGAACCACATCCACAAAATATATCCTGAACCTGAATTGCAAATATATCCTGTACGATGGATCACAAATATATCTTGCGTCTTGAAGCCCAAAATATATCCTGATATATTAACCACAAAATATATCCTGTATGACCAATATATCATGCATCATGGATCACTAATGTGTCCTGTATCATGAATCACAAAATTTATTATGTTCTATGGATCACAAATATATCCTGTACCATGAATCACTGATCCCAGGCATATTGCATTATGCTTATTTTGCATAAACTTATTCTATACAAAATATATATTTGCCATAGACTATTCAATGTGTAATACAATGCAAGAAACAGAAATGGAGAAAAATTATAAAAACATTATTAATTTCGAATTTATAAATAAATATATATATATTTGTTGAAGGAAAAAAAATCAAAAAAGATATCCGTATTGAATGTTTAATATTAAATTTACAACATTAATTCAGCATTTGACATTTTTTAAGAAGCATACCAAAGAAAACTTTGATATGATGTTTAGTAAGACATTAGTAGTTAAAAGTTTCTTTTTAAAAAAGAAAAAAGAAGAAAAAAACAGTTTGTCTTAATGCTATATATTGGGCCACATCGTAAAAATAAATTATGAAATTTCAACACAATTAATTATTTCTTGTTTCAAAACTACTTTAAAGCACGTGACGGATATAAAAAGATAATAGGATGAATGAAAATAAAGAAATAATAAATTTCGTTGGCAATCGTGTAGAGATTGATCGGAAGCTTCTAGAAGCAGCACGTGTTTACATCCTTTCTTTCTTTTTTTTTAATACTTAATCTTGATCTAAAGGCACCATTGTGAGTATTTCTTTTTATTCTTCTTTTATTTAACCTTTAAAAATAAACAGAATTATTTTGTTAAAAAGAATTTTCTTGAATTCTACTGAAAATTTTATAATCAATGTGTCAAAGATAAACTATTAATGGATGAAACAAGGAATATCATAATTTGGTTTTAAAAGTTTTTAACTGGCAACAGTAAAATTTTACTGACTGGTTGGAAGGAAAAAAACCAGTCAGAGGAGAATAGTTAAAACTATTTATGAAAAACAATTTTCAAAAGTATCCAACAAAAGGCCAAAAATCAAGTTTTTTGAGGGCAACAGCTTTCAGTCTACATTTAAATCTTATTTAAAGTCGAAATTCGCTTAGTTTAGATTATATCTTAGAAGGAAGAAAGATCAACAACAATGCAGAAAATAATATGATACAAGATACAAAACTACTTGAATAATGGGTCATTCTGCATGCAAGTACATTAAACTAAATAAAATATTCATTATTTAATTATTTCAAAATTAAGTAGCCTCTTAGACAGCGCAATTCTTAAGAACTGCACCGTTGCTGCACTTTTTAGCACAGTATCATTTTTGCTACACTTTTCCACGAGGAGAATTTTTATGCTTTTAGACATTTAGATCTTGTAGATATTTCATGTTTTGAAATTATTATATATTGATACAATCATTTTAATTTTATGAATGTGACACAGCTTAGACACAGATGGCCATAAAATTGCCATAAAAAAACTAACTCAAAGCTACCAACAGATAAGAAAAAAGTTAATTCTCATAGGTGTTGTATTAGTTGAAAAACCACCTAATACTGATTGTAACTTGCCAGACAACAGATAATCCCCGACCCAAACCATTCCCATTTGTACTAGTGTTCATTAAGTTCCATACCCTTCAGAAAGAATCGTAGCAACGCATTGACCACAAGGCCTTTAATGTATTTTGTCATAACCAGCTATAAATATATAGCGGCGAATTATATCATGAATTTGTAAATTTTTGTCACTATAATTTTTCAAATACAAGTCATTGTATGATTCCCATTGTATGAGTCATTGTATGATTTAAATCTTATTTAAAGTCGAAATTCGCTAAGTTTAGATTATATCTTAGAAGGAAGAAAGATCAACAACAATGCAGAAAATAATATGATACAAGATACAAAACTACTTAAATAATGGGTCATTCTGCATGCAAGTACATTTTTTTATGAATCATCCTCATTTGCTGTTTTAAGATCAGTTCAATTCAGTTATGTTAACGTCTCTTTTTAAAGCAACACTAAGACTTCTTCTTGCATACTGACCACCCCGCCACCACTGAACGTAGCAGTATCGACAGGATTTGTTGTGGTCGACTGCTGAATAAGTATTGTCCAACTGTACATTGACCGAACAGTCAAACTAACATTCCTTTCGAGGTAGTAAATAGCTGTTTTCCTCCCCATCTGCACTCTCTCAAACATTTGGAATGAAACTGTCATCTTTGATATTATATCCTTCAGGGTTTTGTGATGACCTGGTACCATCAGTACTGTACTTAAATCATTATTGACAATCTTCAGGTCCTTCCTTAACTTTGAGATCTCCATACATTCCACTAAATAGTGGTAAGCCGTACCAATTTCTAAACAAATGCATTTATTTTCCTGCTTTCTTCCAAATCTTTGGAAATATGCAGAAAATCTCCCATGTCCAGATATTATTTGGATTATAAGTGGATGGTATCTTCTTATTTTAATTTCTGGATAAGGAATAAAGTCGAAAGTTACTCTTCCTTTTTTGGACATATACTATCTGTCAAACCATTGAAGTTTCATTTCTTCTCTCAATTCCCCTTTTAAAACATTACTTGATTTGGGGACATCAACATTAAGGCTGCTTTTGAACAGATTTCGGGATTTTGAAATATGGTCAGACGACGTGGACAACACCTGAGCTGGCACTCCTTCTTCAAGTTTCCACACTACACCAACTGAGGGACATTTCGCCCCGACGGATTTAACGTGTACTAGACTCGCCCACGCAACGATTTTTTGGCGGAATCGAGTATCGAACTTGAAACCCTACCGTACCAAAAGCAAAGAAATTACTATCAGGTAATGTTGTCTAAAGAGAATCAAAAGTAAAGTTGAATATATCTCTACTAATAATAAAGATGAAAACATGTGTATGTGTGTTTTATGCTCTGCAGACCACTTGATCTACAGCTATCAAATATGGCACTTTAGAGAACATGCATTTCAAAGATTATTTTTTTTTTCAATTTTTTATTAAATGTTAATTAATGAAAAAATTAGCGAAATGTTGACATTTTGTTGCAATTACTTCCATAAATATTACTGTTTAAAAAAGTTTTCTTTGGCATCTTGAATTTAATAAAAAAAAAGTAATTGTCTTTTCAATGATAGTAGATTTTTTTACCATATAATTTTTCTTTCCATTTTTCTTAATTATTTTCAGTATTTGCAGCGTATTTTACAAGAATATATTTCGTTATCGAAACATGATTTACAGCTTGTATTATTGTTGTTAATACTTCATTTTTTTACCATTGTTGTCATTAAGATATGGAGATTAGGTTAATTTTTAAACGTTGAGTAGGCTTCAAAGCAAGGTATGTTTTTAATAGATTCGAACTTCACTGTACTTAAAGTTGAGATTTAAATTCAAAGTTAAGTAACGGTGTTCAAGATTTTAAGAGCCGCTTTGATCTGGTGGTAAGGTCTCAGCTTCGCAACCGGAGGGTTTCAGGCTCGAGACTCGATTCCACCGAAGAACTGCCGTGTAAGAATTGCAGGTTAAATCCGTCAGGCCAAACGTCCTCCCACTGGTGTGGTGTGGAGAGAGGGGAGTCGTCCTCGTCATCTGGCCACTGTTCAAAATGACGAGGCCCATCCCCAAATAGCCCCAGTGTTGCTTCAAAACTGGAGGTTAATATTTCTAAACAAAAATCAAGATTTTAAATAAATTAAAACACTGCTACTTTTTTATAAAACATAAAGGATGTCCAAATGCAAAGGCACGAAATGACAGCGTGGTATAATTGAATACTTTATTCAAAGTATATACCATATGACTGAGCCCATTGATTAATAAGCTAAAGGATTCATTGTTCCCAGAATTCCTGTCGTCGAGATGAGACCCAGTCCTTCATAGCGTCCTTGAGTTCGCATCCAAGATCCACCACTTGTTGAATTACTCGAACCCAGAAGAGCCATTAACTCCAATGCGTACTGTGACATACTCCAAAGACTACGCAGGTCAATCAAGAACAAAATTGGGGAATACTCAAGGACGGCGCGATTGTTCTCCATTATAATGGGCGTCCGCTCATCTTCAGGGTAACACATGCGAAACTAGCCAAGTTCAAGTGGAAGAAGCTCGACAAATCGTCCTGCATTCCGGATATGTCTCCCTGCGATTTTCATGTGTTTGGTTCCCTGAAAAAACATCTGTAAAGGAAGCGATTTAACTCGGATGGCAAACTCAAGGATGCTATGAAGGACTGGGTCTCGTCACTGCAACAGGAATTCTGGGAATCAGGAATCCTTTGGCTCGTTAATAAATGGTATCGATGTGCTCAGGTCTATGGTGTGTACTTTGAATA
Organism: Argiope trifasciata; assembly: GCA_026543055.1. Taxonomy (NCBI): domain Eukaryota; kingdom Metazoa; phylum Arthropoda; class Arachnida; order Araneae; family Araneidae; genus Argiope; species Argiope trifasciata. Next base: position 180,832 of record JAPMOQ010027631.1, on the reverse strand, counting down.
AAGTATTCATTTATACCCACAGTGTCGTTTCATTCCTTTTCACCGGTGATAATATAAAATTGCCGGTGATTATACAGAATCACCACTGAATTTGGTAAATATGATAAATTATTTCATATTTATCAAATTTGTCTATTAGTTTATAAAATCCCCATTACGAGTTGGGGATTTTATAAACTAACAGGTAAATTTGATAAATATTTTCTACATGTGTGAGTTTTTTTTTTTAAATACCTTGTTTAAACTCGTATTTTTTATTTTATGTGTTAAAAATTATATAAATTATTACGTTATCTAAAAAAAATTTGTGGTGGCAGCTACCTTAAAGACACGTCCTGCATGTTCTGAATTTGATGCTTGTGTTGAAAATTTAGAAAATTTGATTTTACATTAAAAGGCAAAATCAAAAATTAGGGGAGCAGTTTGTCAAACTAAATAAAAGATTCATTATTTAATTATTTCAAAATTAAGTAGCCTTTTAGACAGCGCAATTCTTAAGAACCGCACCGTTGCTGCACTTTTTGGCACAGTTCCATTTCTTACATCATTGTTACACTTTTTTATGAGGGGCATTTATACGTTTTTAGATATTTTGATTTTGTAAAAATTTCTTGTTTTGAAATTATTATATATTAATACAGATATTTTAATTTCATGAATGTGGCACAGCTTAGACAAAGATAGTTTTTGTGCCATAAAAAAAACTAACTCAAAGCTACCAACAGGTAAGAAAAAAGCTGATTCTCATAGATGTTGCATTAGTTGAAAAACCACCTAATACTGATGGCTTAACGCTGATTGTAACTTGCCAGACAATAGATAATCCCGGACCCAAACCCTTCCCATTTGTACTACTGTTTATTCAGTCCCATACCCTTCAGAAAGAATCTTAGCAGCGTATTGACAGTAAGGCCTTTAATGTATTTTGTCAGAACCGACTATAAATATATGGCGACGAATTATATCATGAATTTGTAAATTTTTTTTCACTATAATTTTTCAATTACAAGTCATTATATGATTCCACCATCTAAATTATAATTGCCAACGCTGCTGAATTTCGGTATGTGTGAGTTCCAGAAAAAATCTCTGTCAAATACATATTTTAATTTTTTTGTGATAAAAAATATATAATTCTTACACATATCTAAAATGCATTGCAATTTCTAACATAAATACGTGCTCTGCGTATTCTGAATTTAATGCTTGTAAGGAAATTTTGTGTCATTAAAACGCAAAATCAAAAATTAAGTGTGGAGTTTTGTAAAACTGAATAATAAGTTCGTTATTTATTTGTTTTCACTCTTAAGTAGCCTCTTAGCCGATGCAATTCCAAAGAATTGCACCGTTGCCCAGGGAACACCACGTGGAGGTGGGCTACTTTCGTTCCCCGCCCACCCACCCTCCATTGCTGCATCCGAAGACAGTTTTGATCTGGAAACTGCATCGGGCAGCAGACAACAGTTTTGATGTTAAACTGCGTCCTTCTGCGACCGGTATCTCACTGGAATATCCAAGGCCAAACAGAACTGGTAGATCTCAAAAGATTCTACAACTGGCACTCCAACAGGAGCCATCCGTGCAGGCAAACCCAAAGCAGAGCACAGCTTGTAGACCGCGTAGGATTCTACAACAGTGATTTCAGACTTCTGGGTAGCAGATGGAGCCAATTTCGCTGGAAGTTCTAAGGCCTGGCATATCCTAAATACCATGTAGGAGCGAACCATTGGAACGGATTCTACTCTTGTCGCAGGTGGATCAGATGGTGTATCAACCTCTTGATCCAAATCGGGATCGAAAAATAGATCTCCGATTGAGGGTAAGTGGGGGAACATGTAATATTTCAACAGTTCCAAGATCGCCCATAGGACGATCCATCCAATGATGGCCGTAGCCTCATTGAAACAAAACGCACCAAGCATAGCTCAGCAGAAAAAAAAGTCACACAACGATCAGTTGCAAAAAGAGAAATGATTCTTAACAGAGCAGTTGAAGATGGATTCATTGTTTCATCTATTATATTGTTTATATTTTGTACGTCTGTTTAGCATTAAACATTAATATTTCTGCTAACAACAATAATAGGAGTGATTGTTGAAACCTTTTAAATCCAATAACAATTGAAGTTTAACCAATGATTAATACTAAGTTAACAATGGAATAAATCTAATAATCAAGTATAGATTACTAGAGGAGGGCAAAGAGGGGATGAAATATTTAATTAAATTATGTGTGTGTTAATTTATATATTTCTTTCAAATATTTATTAGATTTTTCAATAAGTTAAAATGAATACTATTGATCGAGGTTGAAACTGAATAAAACTTGTAAAAAATGTATTGTGTAAAATTAGGAAACAATATTTCCCTTTCACTTAATATGTTTCAAAATTCTGCTTTATTCTGTACTAGCCGCCTTTGGCGACCAGCTGGTTCGCCATGAGTAAAGCGTTCTAAAATTTTCAATTAATTCACATATTCATTAGCCTTGAAGTAATTCCGGGCATGTATTGGCCTGAAATTAATATTTTCTTTAAGATGATGGACGGAAAGTTCTAAAAGTACACCTTTTCCTAATAATATTCTTTAATTTTATAAATCAATCAGTTTGAACCATCGGGTATGCTTCCAAAATATTAAAAAAAAAATTTCGATGATGTTGCCAAAATATTAAATATGTTTTTTTAAAGAAAGCGAGAAAGGGGAAAAAAGTATTTAATTAATGATACAGATATTGCAAACGATTACATAAATATGTCATTAAGTCGGGATTTCAATGCATATCCTGTTTAAATTCAATCAGGTTTACCGCAAATAAAGAAGATTTATTGACTTAATGATATAGATATTGCTTTGTTTTGCATTTATTTTTTAAAGAAAATATCACATTTTATATTTATTTTATTTTATCCAGTCACGTGCTGACAATTGCATTTCTGTAGATTTATTTTGTGATGATAGGTTTTTTTTATTTGAACTTCCGGCATTGTTTTCTTTTATTTTATCCAGTCACGTGATAAAATATTTCTTTAAAAATTCGTTAAAAATAGTAGCTTAAGTTATACATTAAAACACTGATACCGTTAGAAAGCTAATTTTTTAATCTTTAAATTGATATAAAAATCATGTTTGTGCAATAATATTTTCGGATGTTATGGCGGAAAAACGTTGAAATTTCGCTTAAATTTTAATTAATTCAAATTCTAATTAAAAATTCGAAAAAAGGGCTCCGAGGTGCACATTCCGGACCTCCAAGGTATACATGTACCAAATTTGGTAGCTGTAGGTCCAACCGTCTGGCCTGTAGAGCGCCAACACACACACACACACATTGAGCTTTATTATAAGTATAGATATAGATATGAGAAGTGTAGTAATTAGTTAAGCAAGCGAAGTGGAATGGAAAAGAAAAGTGAAAGAGGAAAGAAGAAGAGGGCAAAAATATACTGAAAGATAAAACACACGCGAAACTAATGCACTAAAAAAAAAAAACAATTCAAGGAGCATCAATTTTGAAAATCACTAACATGAGCGCGTAATGCTTCGTAGAATAATGAAGAAAATAGAATAATGAAGACTCAAAGTTCCCTACCAAATTATTTAAATAAGAAAATCAATTATCAGATTTAATTATCTAAATCGCTGTTACCAAATTTACAAGCTTTTGAATGAGTAGATCGACAAATGGTTAACCCCTTGACGGCTGTGGTTCCAAATTTGAAAGATATCATGCTTTAAATATTAAACATATGCATCAAATATCACTCATTTAGCATTCTTCGTTTTGTTTTTATAGTATTAAATTACGTTCGGATCACAGGATTAACAGATTTCCTCTGCGTACACTTCATTTGAAATTTAATATAAATTTAAAACTCTGAAATACTAAGTAGAGACCATGTACAAAATTTCACCCATCAAGAGAAAAATTTTTGAGCAATCGTGTTCACTAAGAAGCGTAATTTTTTTTTTTTTAATGCGTGTCTCAGATTCTAGGAGATCCAAAACATGGTGATTCATCAAAATATGGAGTTTTATTTTTAAAAACTATTATAAGTGCAAGTTATAAAACTATATTTAAACAATTATATATAAAAAAATCTTTATAGACTATAAACCATACTTTTAACTATTATAAGTCAGGGCTAGACATCCCATCAATCCATAATTATTTTATTCTGTTGACGAGTTTTCAGTAAATTGGCACAATTTTGTCATGTACAAGTGGACATTTATCTTATTTTACCGAACCTTTAATTACTGTATCTTGCTATAAAAAGTAAGCAAAAACTGTATGAAAAAAGTTTTTTTGAAACAAAAACCAATATAAAATTTGATATTTTCTTTAAAATAAATGGAGCAAAAGTTAACTATGATCTTTCGCAATATCTATATTTTTAATTGAATAAAACGGTTAAATTTAAGGAAAACATGGTTTAATATAGGATAAATCAGCACCCAACGTTATATTGTGTGTGTGTATGTTACAGTAAAAATGATAAATCGGTGATTATATAAAATTACCGGTGATTATACATAGTAATCACCACTGAATTTGGTAAATATGATAAATCATTTCACATTTATCAAATTTATCGGTTAGTTTATAAAATCCCCAACTCGTAATGGGGATAGACGCAGAAATACCAAAGTTTTGTAAAAATTGAAATTAAAGACTAATTAAATTTTAGCTGAAAAATATGTGACCCTGGATGAAAGGTCAGGCCTTCCTTTTCTTAAAAAATATAAGATGTTTTTAAAAAAGGAAAATCTGAAGTACTAGAAATAACAATGAAAAACATTCGCCAATGTGGTTGATAACCAGTATTTTTAACGTAGTCGGATACCTTAAGTTACAATGCTAACTATAAAGTTACAAACAACCATTTATTCCTCGTTTCAGTATTCTGAGTCAACCACTTTTCGATGGTTCTATCTCATTAAGGGGAGAGACGAGCAAGAATGAATGCATTTCAGAAATTCTTCGACCTTGATTTTCACTCTATTAAGGCATTAACACACGGTGAAAATTCGTCCGCACTTTTAGTCAGTAATTATCTGTTTCTACCCTCAAGAACCGGTAAAGCAAGTTTTTCGTCATCGTCAACTTTTTTTAACATTGAAAATGCCAATGATAGTGACGGAAATATTGTTTGCAAAGGAAATTCAACCAATCATGTGAAACTTTGAAGTGACGTCACTTTCATTGTTGTTTGCTGACGAAAATTGCGGACGATATTTCGCCGTGTGTTAAGGCCTTTAGATACTTCTTTGTTTCATTTTTTTCACGTGTATGTGAATACTGTGTCGTTTATGTCTGTATTTTTTTAGTCTGCAAGTAATCCGAGTTTATTTCATCGTTAAACGTAAACATCCCCTCCTCTCATTTTTCCTCTCACCCCTATTTTGACGAGTTAAACCCATCCTAACCAATGCGCAGAAACACGGAGAGTTTTATAATCCGTTGTCAAACAGTGTTTAAGTTTATTGGTGTATACATTAAACAAAGTAAACACACACACACAATGAAAATAACACAATTTTAAATGTGAAACAGTTTGGCTGAAACATAAACAGGATATTGTTATTAATTTCCTATACTAATCGGGTTCTTTCACTTCTATAGTAGTGGGTGTGTATGGTGTAAGAAGATGATGATGAACACACAATTATCAGTCATTGTAGATGACACAGATGTTTTTTTTACAGGCGAGACGAACGCACAGCAGCACACAATAACAACAGTAGCTCACAAGTAGTAACAATATCTGCAGTACTGGCTATAATCCTCGACGCTGCTTCTTCAACAGACTATAAGGTAGGTACACAGCTCAGTTCAGCACTTGCTTGACTCCGCCGCTTCTTGTCTTCTTCTCTGGAAGACTCGTCATCTAATGCCGACTACTCAGACTGACTTCCTTATGTGGTGACGGAAGGCGGGACTAAACCTTCTGGACCAATCAGGAGCATTCTAAATGTATCTCGGCTCCTAATGGACGGATCGGGAAAATTCTTGATGTTTTGGGTATTTTCCATTTTGTCTCCAAAGTCGCCAAATTCGTCGCTAAGTCACCAAATGATTGCCAAGTTTGTCACCAAGCCCTGTGGTCTCTGACGTCACACCCATTCACTATTCAATACAGATTACTGTAAATCTGTCTTCCTTGTAATGACAGTATTAGCGCGGGAAAGCAAAACCACAGATTTGTAATAATATTATGTCTAAGCGACTTATCTCAAAACAAATATGACTAATATTCCTTTGCGTACCAACTGGTCCCTTAAGACGCTTAGGATATAATAAATGTTCTAAATTTAGTTGAATCCCTCACAGTTGTTTAGAAGAAGAACTGGAACATGCATACCCGAAGACTTGTATAGCTACAATTTTATATTTATTAAGATGCTTGCAACGCGAGAACTGAGGGAAAGCAAAAAATAAAATTGATATGTTTCACTAGTGATATTCTGTGTGTTCTTTATATTTTGCATGTGCGATTATGAATACCGATGAACAATGTTGAAATACAAATTACTGTTTGAGGAGAAAAATATTTGAAGTCTTGCAATTTGGTTCTACAAGAATTTTTTAAAAAAAGTCTTTTTTAAGATAACCCTATATAAAGTTAAATATTCTATAATATATGTATAGAAACATTACTACACGGAGGTCCTTTTTAAAAAAAATTGTGAAAATATACCTTTTTTTCAGCTGTAAAGTATCTGAAATACTTAAATACAATGACAAGGTAATAAAATTTGATAAAAAACGAAACATGGTTATTTTTTCTCTATTTTAATCTACCTTTCATTTGTTATCATTTGAAAGAATAAAAAGTCATTCCTAATCTCTTCATGCCCAGAATTTTAATTCGTTGTATTTATTATATCTGTGTTGGATAATAACTTTGTCTATAAACAAAGAATTATTCAAGGCATTTGATTTTTCAGTTGTCAATTTAAAGTATCCAACAGCGCTAGGAAAAAATTTATTGAAAGCTTGATATTTGAAGCATTTTTTTTATATTTTTCTCAGATTGCATTTATGCAGAAATGAAAAAAAAAATATTGTAGCACAGGAAAGAATAATTTAAATATTTCTAAAAATATTTAAGAAAACGAATTATTATTATTATTTGCACAAAATTAAATTATTTTTTAAATATTCTGGACCAAAAATCGGTCCAGATTGATGTACAGAATGGTTACAATAAAAGTTCCACTTTGGAACGCTTATTAAAGGAAAACTACTGGACCAAATGTTATCAAACTTGGTCACGGTTTAAAGAATGTCGTGGAAATTTCTTTTCCTCAAAAATAAATAAAAAATAAAAATAATTAAAATTAAAAAAAAACTCTCTACCAGGGCAAAAATGACGCTTTATGCAATATTGTTAAGCAAAATAGGACATGAAAGAAGACATCGATTTAAAATGTGTTTAATCGTTTCTGAAATGTTTTACAAAGCACGTTCAAAATGACATCCGCCATTCTCTGAAAGCTAGTTAAATCGCATTGCTGCATTCTCAGCATTAGCTCTTAGCATATCAGGAGGAATGTTACGCACATGTTGACCTAGAGCATTTTTCAATATCCACAAATCATAGATAATCGCCATAAACAGCGTATTTGAAATAGCACACATTGAACATACTTTGTAACGCATTTAAGAAACGATTAAACACATTTGAAACCATTGTCTTCATATCGTATTTTACTTAACAATATTGCATAGAGAGTGATTTTTCAGAATTTTTCTTTCGTTGAAAAGAAATTCACATGATCTTCTTTAAATTATTTCCAAGTTTGATAACATTTGGTCCAGTAGTTTTCCTTTGGACCGCGATAACCTGGTTGGTAGAGAGACAGTCACGTATCTAAAAGTAATGAGCTCTGTCAACATCTTGGCCAAAGACCGCCGTGTTGCTAATGGCAGTTGGGACACGTTAAATATGTCGTCACTGCAAAGTCCTCCAAGTTCCCAAAACAAATTATACCTCTGAGGGTACTGATTCAGGGATGAGTTGGTCTCTGATTTGAATCTCAACTGAATGAATTTGACCGCACCCTAAAAAAGTGTTGTGTCGTATGTGTTCGAGCAAAGTCGTACTTTCGCCTTTACGGTGCTCGTTAACAACGAAAGGCGCACACTTCTGCCTTGATTTGAAAGAGCTTCTTTCATTCGGCTTGATATGAACAAGTGGCATTGAACGCACCACCACTACCAGTTATTTTTAGGGTCATTTCAAAGTGGAACTTTAAGTATAACCATCCTGTATATTTCGGCGTATTTGTTGATGGTTAGGGATTTGGCAAGAGATTGAGTTTAGCAGAAACTCAAAATTTTTCCAAATTCAAAAAAATTATTATGAAACCACGCATTTTATTGTAATTTTTGTTCTACATGACTTTACAATGTTTTATCAATGACTCGTATTTTGTTAATGTCCCTAAATAAATGTATTCTGGCAAATACTTTTCGCAGCACCGTTTACTGTAATATTTACAGATTGGCATTTTTGTGAAGTGACGTCATTTTTAGATGGAGCCAGTAATTTATCGTTTGGTTTCTGATTTTTAAATTATTAAGACCTTAAGATGGCTCTATTAATTTAGCGCTTGGTTTCTTAATTAATCTCTTGCTGAAAAGAATTGCGAGAATATCGTTTGGTGATTTCGAACTTTCTTTCAATTTTACTATCGAAATTTTATCTATTTTTTTTCCACACTTTTACGAATTCTGAATGTTTCTCAAAATATGTTGTAAATATTAGAATATACACTGAAGTGACAAAAGTCATGGGATGACTATTAATATCGTGTCGGTCCTCCTTTTGCTCGGCGAAATGCAACAACTCGACGTGTCATGGAGTCCACAAGTCGTTGGAAGTCCTCTGCAGGAATATTGAGCCATGCTGTCTGTATAGACGTCCATAATTGTGAAAGTGTGGATGGTGCAAGAGTTTGGGCACGAACGGATCTTTCGATGATGTCCCATAAATGCTCGATTGGATTAATATCGGGCGATCTAGGTGGCCAGATCATGCGCTGGAATTGTCCGGAATGTTCTTCAAACCAATCGCGAACAGTTCTGGCCCGGTGACATGGCGCATTGTCATCCATAAAAATCCCATCGTTGTGTGGGTACGTGAAGTCCATGAATGGCTGCAAGTGATCTGCAAGCAGCTGAACATAACCATTTCCAGTCAATGATCGGCTCAGTTGCACCAGAGGACTGAGTCCATGCCATGTAAAAACTGCCCACACCATTATGCAGCCACCACCAGCTTGAACAGTGCCTTGCTGACAGTTTGGGTCCATGGCTTCGTGGGGTCTGCGCCACACTCGAACTCTACCATCAGCTCGTAACAACTGAAATCGTGACTCATCTGACCACGCCACGGTTTTCCATTGGTCTAGGGACCAGTCGATATGCTCACGAGCCCAGGAGAGTCGCTGCGGGCGATGTCGTGTTGTCAGTAAAGGCACTCGAGTCGGTCATCTGCTGTCATAGCCCAAGGAAGACAAATTTCGCCGCACAGTCCTATCGGACATGTCCCTCGTACGTTCCACATTGATTCCTGCAGTTATTTGACGAAGTGTTGCGTGTCTATTAACATTGACCATTCTACACAGACGTCGTCGGTCTCGGTCGTTAAGTGCAGGTGGTCGCCCACTTTCGCTGTCCATGATGGGATGTGATGCCTGAAATTTCATACTCTCGGCACACTCTTGATACTGTTTATCTCGGAATGTTGAATTCACTAACGATATCCGCAATGGAATGACCCATGCGTCTAGCTCCAACTAACATTCCAGGTTCAAAGTCTGTAAATTCTCGTCGTGCCGCCATAAATCATGAAAAACCTGTTCACATGAATAACTTGAACACAAATGAAAGCTCTGGAAAACGAACTGCGCATTTATACTTTTTCGCTGCGATACTACTGCCATCTGTATAGTTGCATATTGCTATCCCATGACTTTTGTCACTTCAGTGTAATTCTAAAATCATGTTGAGTTATACTCGTTGGATTTCATCCCGCATACAGAATATTCTAGTAATAGGGAAATTGTGACTGAATTACTTGCTACTACTAATTTGTTACTTTCAACTACCGCAATATATAATAAATCACAACATTAGTATTATTAACAATTGAAGAGTTTGCTGCAAAAAGAAGATAGTTCCAATTATTCAAGTTTGCACAAAACCGATGAGAGGACCAGGAGCTACCTCTGTATTGCAACAAACTTATGAGAAAAACAGCTCCATCGCTTAAGTTAATGCGAGAACTAACGATTGGAGCTATGTCTTTCTGACACCAAACGAACAAGTTTTTATTTCACAATATGATAGTACATGTAACTCCGAATTTTCCTAATTGGAGCTATATTCTTTTGCCTTCAATTTCATCTTTAATAGCTAAATTCTATTTAAAAATCTTTCTAATTTCTGTCGGAATAATATAAAAAAGGTTTTGAAAATACAAAAAAGCAAGATATCTTTTAGAATTTTTGATTTTTTTTAAGGTTAGAAATGAGTTTTTAATTTAGAAAAAAGGCTTGAATATGAAAATGACTAGAAACGTAAATAGAATCGATCTATTCTCGAAATCTATTAGCATAAATTTTTTATCCATTCGTGAGAATAATTGTTCTTAGTATGAATTGGAAACGAACTTATGAATATTTATGAATTACTACGAATTATGAATATTTATGAATTATTACGAATTATGAATATTTATGAATTATTACGAATTACGAATATTGACCAATGATCAAGAATAAATGAAATGACAATGTTAAAAAATTTGCTTTGTACATTTGTAAACCCTAAATAAACAAGTGACGCATTCAGTAGCTAAAGTCCGTTATTTTTATTTAATCATTTTTATAAAAGAAAATGATTTGAAAATTGCTGTTAATGTATAAAAGAATTAGACTTATATATTGAAAATGATAAAATTTTTTAAAAAATTATTCTCTTTTCAGCACAAGAAATTACATAAAAATAAAATCTAAACTCTGTTTTAATATTCTTCAGAATATAAATTTTTTTTATGCTTATTATTATTTTTTTTTTTTTTTTTTTACTTTTTAGCATTTAATTTATAGTTTTTTAGCTTAAATATTATTCAATTTTGTTGTTAATTTGTTCTTATTTATAATAACAGATGACCCCATCTATGAATATTTTACATACAATTAAGTTAATTAATTATATGAAAACTGAATTCTGAAGATATATAAAGATTTCATTGTCATCAGGAATTCGCAAGTGAAATAAAGTTTAAAACTCTAGCGTGCTAAAAAATGAATAGAATATTCGATTAGAAAATTTCTTTAACCAACAGAAACATGTCTAGTTAATAAAATAAAAGAAAGAGAGAACTGATACAACAAAATTGAATAATATTTAAACTATAGAACTATAAATTAAATGCTAAAAAGTAAAAAAAAAAAATAATTAGCACAAAAAAAAATTCTATATTCCGAAGAATATTAAAACAGAGTTTAAATTTTATTTTTATTTCATTTATTGAGCTAAAAAGAGATCAATTCTTATTTTTAAAAAAAATTATCATCTTTAGTATATAAGTCTTTAATTCTTTTATACATTAACAGTAATTTTCAAATTGATTTCTTTGATAAAAATGATTCTCTGACTGACATGAGCTACTATAGCCATATATTTATTTATTGTTTATAAATATACAAAACATAAATTTGTAAACAATATTATTTCATTTATTCTTGATCATTCGTAAATATTCGTATTAATTCATAAATTTTCATAATTCGTAATAATTCATAAACATTCACAAAAATTTATAAATTCGTTTCGATTCATACTAAGAACAATTATTCTTTGATGGCTATCAAAATAATAGAACACCTCAGATTTATAAAGGATCCTTTATTGGTATCGTGTAGGACCGCCTTTGGCATGAAATACAGCTTAGATTCGCGTAGGCATCTATACATACAAACATTGAATAGTGTTTAGAGGAATATTTTACCATTCTTCCTGGAGATATTATGAAAGTTCTGAGGAAGATGCCGTAGAAGATATCGAACGCTCTAAAGTAGACTATAACGATTCAATTATATTGTGGTCTTGTGATTGTGCGGACCAAAACAAATGTTTCACTTCATCCTTGTGTTCATCAAGACATGATTGGACGTTTCGCTGCATGGATAGGGACATTATGATCCTGGAAAATTCCATCTCTTAGCAGGAAACAAAGTTTGCATCGTTTAGTTTAGTTATTTTAACGTCCTGAGGTAAAGCAACACTAGAGCTATTTTGGGAAGGACTTCGTCATTTTGAACCACAGTCAGATGACGAAGACATTACCTGAACTAGCCTCCCTCTCTCCACACCACACCAGCTGGAGGACGTTTGGCCTGACAGATTTAATGTGCAACAGACCCCCTCACACGATGGTTCTTGAAAGGAATAGAGTCTCGAACCCGAAACCCTGCTGTTCCGAAGCCGAGAACTTACCATCAGGCCACCGCCGCCCATAAGTTTGCATCATAGGAAGGGCATGATGAGCAAAAATTTCTCTATTCTTCTCCCCAGTGATCCTTCCTATCAGGGTTGTGATTAGTCCAGCAGAAAACCATGACATGGCTACTCATATCATGACAGATCCACCTCAAGGCTTGACAGTTGGAAAAAGATAATCATGATCATACGCTTGTGCAGGTGCCGTCCAAACGTGCACCCTTCCTTTTGCAGGGAAAAGTGTGAAACACGATTCGTCAGACCATATTATTTTCTACCGTTTATCAATCAACCAGGTTTTGTGAGTATGACACCCCTGTAGATATTTACCATTAACATCTGCAACAAGTGGCTTGAGAATAGTTGTTTCTGCAATGAATGTTTCTGTTTATGAAATCCCTTCTAACTGTAATCACTGTTAGAATTAGAAGGAACTGTAATCACTATTTTAGAGCTCTCGATATCTTCCATCGGCCTCTCTCCCAGAACTTTCATAATAACTCCAGGAAGAGTGGTACAATATTCTTCTAAACACTATTCAACATTTGTATGTATAGATGTA
>JAPMOQ010027631.1:135037-153638 GCA_026543055.1 Argiope trifasciata | reverse complement strand
TTTAGTGATTCGTGAACGCTTTCTTAAAGGTATTTTCTCAAGAGAAGAATGAATAAGAAACCAGAAAGCATTAAACTTTATAGTTCTAATTTAAAATTTAAAAAATTCAAAAAGTGCCAAAACTAACATTGTTCTGGGCGCAGTTCTTTTTGTGGATACTAGTTAAAACTAAAAATTCCGAGAAACCTCAGCAGAAACGATTTAGGTAGCGAAAGATGGCAACCATTTCACATAAGGGATTGGTGGACGATGATTGGTGAAGAATATTTCAAAGTGAAAATGGAAATTCATACTGAAATAAATGATTCGAACGAAAGGAAAACAAAATGAACAAAAAAAGAAACGAGAAATTTTCAAAACGCATACAGTTTATTACTACTTTTCATAATCCAAAACCATGTATCCTTTTGCGATGAACTCTGTCACATTTACTTTCACCACCTTAGAGTTGAATAATTTTTCAATCTATTATTTATTTTATATTTTAATATGGGAATTAATTGACGTAATATGTATACATATTCTATTGGTGTACATATTGTTTACAGAATACTTCAGTCGGGGTTCTTTTCCTATTGGCTGGTTAATGAAATCAACAGTCCTTTAATGATAGACTATGGCATTTATCAACACGAAACAGATATACAGCCGAGACAAACACAGGAAATACACAGCAGCATACTATAACAAAAATTGCCCACAAGTAGTAATTGGAAGCAATAATGACCACAGCACACAAAGCGGATAGACAGAATTCACCAGGAAAGAATCTTCATAGCTTCACTCTTCAGTCTTTCCAAACGTCTGCTATTCTCTACTGTGACCTCGCTTTAACTGCACCCAACTGTCGACACACTACTACACGACTGGCTGTTCCACACATGATTCGCTGCTATTTCCACAATAAACATTAAAACTCGGCACACGGCCCTGCTCAACATTCACTTGAGCTCCACATAACACATTCTTCACTGGTTTATTCCGCCGTAACTTCGCTATCATCACGACGACTCGATACACTACTCACTGCTACTTGAAACTGCCGGCCTTTATATTTTCAGAGAGGCTGGCAGGTTCTGGACTAATTAGGCGTCTATAGGTTTTTATAGACTGAATTGCTAAAATTCTGGACTATATCAGTATTATTTATTTTGTCAGCAAACTCACTAAATTCGTCTCCAAATGGTCGGTAAATTAGTCCAATCAGATCCAATAGAGCTGTTCGTAAAACTGTTTTTCCAGTGATGGAGCTAACCATGCTGGGAAGCAACATTACAGGTTTGTAACCATTATGTACACTGATAGAAAACATTACAATGGTGTTATAATTATTATTAACGGTGTTATATCTCTATAATTCATATATTGCATGGAAAAATAAAACCACATGAAAAAGGATTGCACACACACACACACATACAAAAAAAAAGGTTTGGTGTATCTCATATGCGATACAACAAGAAAATATTAAATAAAAATTTGATATTTGTATTTTCACATTTTGTAATAACATTTTAGTAAAAATTCCACTTTTTCTTGTATTTTTAAAATGCCGGCTGAAATTTTGTTTAAAACATTATTAACCAAAATATCCATCTTGCAAGGTTGAGGTTACATAAAAACTGCTGTGTTGTGGAATCGTCGCTGATTTCTAATTGGTTGATGATAAAAAAAATATTCCAAAAGTGGAAATATTTATATAAATTTATATGTCTGTCTATAAATTTACGTAAATTTTTTTTCTGTGAATTCCCTAGTTCTTTCTTTCTTGGCTTTTTATGATTTCAGATTACTCAAATTAAGTCTGTTTTGCTTTTAACGCTTAATGAATGGTTAAGCCTGCATGGTAACATCAAAACAAAATTTTATTATATTTTGATACGCTTAACAATATATTATTAGATTTTGATTGTATTTTATACAGAATGTTATGCAGACAAATTATTTTTGTAAAATAATTTTTTAAAAACTTTTGAACATTTTTTTAATTTTTAAGGATTTTTTGAAAATGCAGATTTTTTTTACAAAAATTTTTTAGGCAAATACTAATATTCTATATAAAACATTTAATGGATTTCCTCCTGCTAATAATATTGGATATTGCATCAATCTCGATAAAAAAAAATACTACTCATCTTAAACTTAATTCCATAAAACGTTTTATACAGCATACATTTTAGAACGTTTACAAAAAGTTTAACACCACTACTTTAAATTTTTAAAAGCCTTTGGCTTCCAAAAAAAAAGTATACGAAAAGAAATTCAGTGTTGAGAAAAATGAATTTAAAGTTTTCATTAATCAACACCATGACATTAGCTCCATGAAACCAATATAAAAATCGGAACAATTTATTTTCATTGTTTTAGAAATATTAACTTGTCAAAAATTGTAAACAACCAAAAATGATTAAAAAAAAAAACTCTAATTTGAAACTTTAATTCTTATAATTATCATCAGACAAAACGCAAGTAGGCAAAACTAAGTGACTTACTTCATTTCAATTCATCTATACAAATTGGAGGGTAATAGAAAAATATAATTATTTCATTTTTATCTGAATATGTTTTAACATTGATTTTTTTCCTCTTTCATACAATTTTTTTTCTCGATAAGTTACGTTCGGAACTCTTTTTTAGAAAAACATGATATATACATCACATTTCTGGATTTAAAACTATTAAAGATTGGCAACAGAATGTCCATATTTGAAATGAATATCAATAACTTTTGAAAAATTGGCACTGAATATCACAAGTTTAATCAAATTCTTAAAAAACTTCAAATTGGCTATATCAAAAACTATTACTCTCATCCGAACAAAATTTATACCAAAATACAATTCATAGTTTTCTCTGGGGAATGAACTGCAATCATATGGTTACAATTACAAATAAAAATTTTAGAACCAGTCGAAGATTTATCATAAAATTTTTAATAAATTGATGATGTTATTTTTTAAACAATAAGCTGCAAATTAAAAATACATATATTATCTCAATCCAAATTCTTTTAGTTCAATCCCTAGAAAATAGTATAAAGACAGAGTCCACCAAATTTTAAAGTAATATGATGGTTATATTTTGAGTTATTTGATTTGAAATGAGAAAAAATTAAATAAAAATCATTTTTGAGAAAAATGTATTTGAACTATACAGTAACATGTTTTAATAATAAATTGCCTGTGCATATATATAAAAATCCCCAAATTTATAGATTATACCTTCTTCCTCCTCACCTTTCAATAATTTTATTTTTTAATCATTTTTTTCTGGCAATGATTGCCGCCTATAGTCTTTATATTGTCTTTGTCGAGCTCAACAGATGCTCTAATTGCATTTGCATTAGAATACATTCCAATAACCATGAAGATATTCAGTAATCCTTCTACGTTAAACTATATTATGAACTTAAATGTCTCTCATCTGAGGGTTCGGAGTTCAACACCATTAAGTAGAAATTCCCACAATACACCGTTGGAACTCTGATTGGCGTTTTTCGCTTTTTCGAGCAGAAAATTTCCTATATTTAAAACTAAATTTGTGTTGATGCAAATTTTTAGCATGTTTCTGATTCTTTAAATTGGTGCTTCCGGTTATTTAAATGTCATTTTCCGGTTTACTTATCATTACAAAAATATTAATATCTAGACTTCCAATTAACGTAGGGACAAAAGTAAACCTGTTTTGGATAGTCAAAAGATTAGACTATCTAATAAAAGAACTTTTAAACACAGTTTTTAGCGAAAACCGACCTTTTCAACGCGTGTGGATACTTCAATAAAAAAAGTGTAAATACAGTTCTAAAATTCTAGAACACATTCTAATAGACATTTCGAATAATTCAATTTATCATAAGAACCATGAATTCTATTTATCATATGAACTATAAAATTTATTTATCATATGAACAGTACAATTTTTTATCATATGAGCCAATAAAATTTTTTATCAAGTGAGAACGTGATGCTGTTACCGTTTGAGATTTTTGAAACCTCGAAATGCGCAGGCAACAAATTGGTGATTTATCGCTTTTGAGGTATCCATTTTTCTCTTTGAAGATTATTAGAAAATGCAGGAGGTTGTCACACTTGGCGATGTATCTCAACAAAAGTTACAACTTGGCTCGAATGTGAACGATGTATAAAATTTTCCTATCTCTTAAGAATACTTTAAATGTTTTGGAGCTCAACCAATTTTGAGGTTTAAAAAAAATTGTTTTTCTAAGTATCGACAAATAATGATTAAAAAATAATTAAGATATAAAATGATTATATATAATAATTAAATAGTTATTATATCCAATTATTCAATAAATATTAGATATAATAACTAAATAGCTATTATATCTAATTATTTAATAAATATTAAATATAATTAAAATATAAAATTAATTAAAATAAATATTGAATTAAAAATAATAAAGTTCTCACATGATAACTTGAAACTTGTGATCGTATTCATTTCATTTTTTTATTTTGATTTCTTCAGATTTTAATTACTTTTTGATCTTTTGAATTTTTCATTTCGTATTACTTTAATTACCGCCCTTTATTTCATTAGCGCTTTACATAAGCAACCAACTTCTAGAGGTTAGACCACTACCTCAGCAGCCGAAAAATAAAACAAAGCGAGTCTATGCAATTAGCTGAAGACCTCCTCTTGTCTCTTTTCTTGGATGATGTCTTAATCGAGTGACGTCACTGGCTGAGTCAAAAGCACATTCGTTAGTTCTTTCCCCCGCTCCTAATGGGATGTTGCCATTGCGGGGGTTCTCTGTTCTGACCTCGAAACCAGATAACCACCCAGATCAAAGGCGGATGCCGCGCATACCGACGTGGATTCCATCGATATTGTTCTATGTGCTTATCGGAGTTATTTATTGAACTGTTCGCATGTTTCGAGTCTTATGTAGAACTTATATGGGAAAAAAAGCACTTTACTTTTTGCACTATCTACTGTTTTTTCTCGTTTTTCAAATTATCTGCCCTTTAATGCATGCATCAGGACATGGCATGCACGTCACTCGATTAAGACATCAGGCATGCGTCAGACAAAATAGGAGTGAAAAGCAATATGAAAGGGATCTATGTTTACATTTAATAATAAGCAGGCTTAAAAACTGCAGATAATTCAAAATATTGTTTAAAAAATGATATTAATTCATAGTAAAATATTATATAAAAATTTTTATTTACTGTAAAGGGTCCAAATGTTAACTTATGATGCATAATTGAAAGATTTCTGTTCTTAAAAATTCATAATTTACTTTTTCGCAAAATAAAAAATAAAAATTATATTATAACACTACTTTTTCATCTATTATTGAATTTTTGACAACATTTTGAAATTAACAATGGCAGATAATTTCGATTATATTAGTTGTTGTTTCCATTGTCATTTGTCATTGACAAGCCTGCTGATCGCTATCAGCGGGCCTCTTTAGCATCTTTGGCGTAATATGATGGCGGAATTGTGCCAATACGTAGGTTGAATTCCGCCAAGGATCGAACATGCGATGTTCGGGTTTGAAAGCCAGTAACTTATCCACTATACAAAAATGGCCACCAATGTTTAATGGTAGTTACTGGCTTATTAAGATGTCACCACAATACTCCCTTACCAGTGAGTTCGTTAGAGAGACGAACGATTTTATTGCGCCAAGCTTTATGGCTAGTGTATGAGCGTTGCTGCTGCGTCAAGTGAGTCTGACGACTTTGCATTTGTGCGTCAAGTGAGTCTGACGACTTTGTGTTACTGATGGAGAGATGGCACCAAGAGAGCTGTTGAAAATCATCACGTCCGAGGTCATCAATTTGGCGTATGTGTTGGCGGCATTGTGTTAATACGTAGGTTGAATTCCGCCAAGGATCGAACCTGCGATGTTCGGGTAAGAAATCCAGTAACTTATCCACTATACAAAAATGGCCACCAATGTTTAATGGTAGTTACTGGCTTATTAAGATGTCACCACACGTCTAAACCTAAATTAGCGTCCCTTGTTTTTCGATTGTGCCAACTAGGGCCAAGAATACGATTTAGCTACTTCGTGCTTCACATTTGCTTGCACCACCCGTTTTAACAGAGGGGCACATTCACAGATAGAACACAGAAAACAACCATGCCCTAGCCGAGAAGCCCAGAACACTAGGAAGACACGCTACCCCAGAGCCAAGGCGTCGATTTCTGCTTTTCGAAACGCTTTCATTAGTGACACACACACATCCGTATAAGCAATCTATACGCAATTTTGTTTTAAAATAAAATAGTACATTAATGACGAGTTTTCACTTTTCCAGTTGTAAGACAGCTAGTAGAAGCGCATGCCTCGAAAGGCTGAAAATGCTGTTCGGTCTATGGCAAGCAATTGTTCAGATGGGATAACTACATGCCGATGTTAAATATTTTTTCTTACTGCGCATGCGTTTGCAAAATTTGGCGAGGAATTTTTTGGGGAGGAAAAAAATTGTGCCACTTATCATAGATTCATTTGACATTTTTTGCTCTTTGTTCTTTAAATGTTTTTTATTTACTTATTTATTTTTATCTTGTGAGAAAATGATGTTTTGATTTGGGTTTTTTAAAGCCCAAAAATACGTAGGCAACATTTTATCCCTCTTGAGGCATCGGTTTTTTTTTTTTTTTGTAGAGGGTTGGGGTATGTGGTAATTTATCGCCAACTAAAGTTACAACTTGGCTCGAATGTCCGTCATATACCTTATTCTCCTGTTTTAGAACTCGATCGATTTTGAGATTTTTTAAAAAAAAAATCGTCCTTCTAAACATCTGCGCATTTGTAACCTGATAGCTTTGTAATTGTATCAAACCCGTTTAACCTGTTTAATGACTTAAATTAATTAAGACAAATAATGACGTAAAAATAATAAGGTTCTCACGTAATAACTTACAATTTGTGATCTTAAATTTCATAATGCTCCAAATTTGGGCATGTTGATTTTTTTTTAAATCATGTTTCCTTCTCAAAGCCAAGCAAAGCAAAGAGAAAAGATTGTAATCGTCAAAAAATTAAAGTTCGAAATTTTTACGATTCTTCACATTTTATTTGAATGCAAAACAGTTTTTTAGCGTTTTGTCTGTCTCCTCATGTGTGATAAACACCACTTAAAAATACTTTGAAATGAATTTATGAAATTTAGTATATGTTCTTACACAAAATTTGTAATTTACCATTAAACCAATTCCATCCGGAGAGAACTATCTACCCTACAGTTCGAAAATAATTTAACATGACAACTACTAAACCAAAAAATATAGATCGATTAAATTTCATACACAAATTTAACATCTAAAGTGCAGATACTACCAAAAGCCAATTTAATTGAAATAAAACCACTGCATCCTGGCTTAGGGGAAGCGCGTCTTCCACGTGGTCTGGGCATCCCGGGTTCGAGTCCTGGTTGTTTCTCCCTTGTGTTCTATCTGTGAGAGGGGTGAATGAGAACCCCCCCCCTGTAAAAAGCGGATGTGCAATTTGCGTGTGTGTCGTTTTCATTTGAACTAGAAGTCAGACTTCTACCTTCGGGTGCTCAGGGGTCTTTACGCTCAAAAGCTACTACATCCGTTTTCCATACTAAAAGGGGCACGGTATCATCATTATTTTCTTTGAAATTAAATATAATAAATGCTCCCAGTGAATCAATTAGTCGACATAGAGAACTAGATCACTCTTATCGGTAAGAAAATTACTCAACTTTATAATTACCTTACCGATTTATAGAAAATTAAGCAATTCATCCTATTATAATGAAATCAAAATCTTTGGGGAAAAAAAAATTTATTTTAAGATGGCATATCGAAAATCTTTTGCAATATTTTTTTCAAATGTGGTAAGAAGGAGTAAAGTTATGTCAAACAGAAGTACTAAAGTTTGTCGTATGATTTTAGTTATTTAATTAAATATTTTAATAAATAATTAATTAAAAATAATAAATACAGAAATATTGCAATTACCGAGACATTGACCATTGATTGGCTCGAATAATTTTCACGTCGTAAATGTGTAGCAATATAAAGGTGCTGTGTTAAGGTGCTGTGTTATCCCCTAAAAAGGGTTGTGTCGTGTGTGTGAGCTAGAAGTCAGACTTCTGCCCTCTGGGTGCTCAGGGGTCTTTACCCTCAGAAGCTACTGCACCCCCTTTCCGTGCAAAACACGGAAACGACAACAACAACATTTGATTTTTGAGCATAAATATTTAACAATGTAATTTTTTTGAAAGGCACTTGTTTATTTATTTTTCAATTTGAGCGATAAATCCATAAAAATGCAATTCTCGCCGATTTGGCGATTGGCAACTCTGCTTTGGCAAACTTGGAGTAACCTAAGCATTGTTGAATAAGCCCGGAAATGCACACATTTTTTTAAAACCTTGGTATTTTAAATATATTGGGGCGAGGTGGTCTTGGTGCAATCTGAAAATCGACAACTAAGCATTATATTGCCGATTTTGGTGCAATCATATAAAATCGGAGAATCCAAAAGTGTCGCGATTTTGGCGAGATCTTGATATGTATAATGGAGCTTGGTGTGGATATAATCGGAAAACCGCTAAGTAAACTATTATCTTAACAATGAAATGAAATAAAATTAATACAAAAGATTACTTGAATCTGTAATAAATTGCTCAAAATGAGGGTTTCTAATTACGATGTTCTCAGATTCGACTGCATTTAAAAGGTTCATGCACATTGAACATAATTGGAACAGATATAAGGCTACTAAATCAATTTGTATAATTAATCCAGATAAATTTTTGACAAACCAGCTGAAACGTAAACTAGAGGAAGAATTCTCATCTCGTTTTTATTGTATACTTACATGACAACTCTGGTTTTCTGCTGAGTTTCGTAAAATCAGAAGAAAATCAAATATAAATTTCGAATTTCTTTTCTTTGACAGATTAGTTTCAAAATTTGATACTCATGCACAGTTTTGGTTTCAAGAGCATGTGCAAAATTATTTAATTTATTCAGCTCGCTGCGATGTTGCATTAGTCCACTTACACTTAGACGGGGAGTTAAATCTGTCAGACCAAACGTCCTCCGGCTGGGGTGGTGTGGTGTAGAGAGAGGGGTGCCAGCTCAGGTGTCATCCTCGACATCTGGCCATGGTTCAAAATGACGAGGACCGTCCCAAAATAGCCCTAGTGTTGCTTTACAACAGGACGTTAAAATAACTTAACTAAACTAAAACACTATGGATGCTAACTACGTGTTCCGAATTTTATCTACCTAGCTTCCTTTGTTTTGTAGTTATCATGTTAACATATATTCGGACAGCCGGACAGACAGATTTCCTCTGAATGAATTTTTCACAAAGTTTGATAGAAATCTTCAAATTTGATCATCGCTGAATACAAAGACCGTATATCAAATTTCATTTCGCCCTACACAAAGTGATTTTTAGTTGTAATTGTCCCAGACAAACAGATATTTTACAAAAGTATGTTTTTCGAACTTCGGGAGTTCTAACACGTGGAAATTCATCGAAATTTCGAGTTCAAATTCTTTTGAAGATTTCAAGACTTTCTCTGTTCTACGCACAGAAAGTAAATAGTATAAATTTCGATTTTGTTTTTTTAACGAAATTTTCTGAATTCCACTTAAATATGCGAAAGAAGAAAAATTGGCACACAAGATTTTCAAATCACTATCTGCACTTTCTTTTTTAATCTTTTAATTACTTATTTACTTAATTTGTAAAATCCATTTTAATAGTAAAGGGGGGGGGGAGGACTGGCAGTAGCCGAAAATTGCATAAAATATGTTTCTATCAATTAGAATTCGAGTGCATGAAAATAATTCTGTTTTAAAAATGATGTTCTTCCACTTTAATAGCATCAAAATGGCTGATTTTCAAAAGAATAAAAAACAGAGGTGAGAATTAAATTTGTAACTTAATTTCTAAAGCCGAAAAGTTTTTTTGTGTTCGATTATTATATAACAGCTTCCGAAAACCATTCTCTACAAAGTACGATTTTAGTCTGTTTTCAACCATTATTTTGTTAAATCTACCATTATAATATTATTTTTTCATTTAAATCGCATTTTGGCTACACTAATTTTTTAATCTTAAAATGAGAGTCAACCTCCTCACCGCTTTGAATTCGGTTTTCTTACATGAAAAATAAAATAAGAAAACAATCTTATTAGAATCATTTATCAAACAATTCTTTTTATTAACTAAATGGCAGTACATTAATGATAAAAGAAAAAATAAAGAAAAAAATTCATTCATATAATGAATCTTGATTATTATAAGATCTGGTAAATAAACCTTTCAACTTATTCATTAATTAATTTTAATCTGTATGCTATAGACGATATACATAAAGTGAAGGTTAATTTTTCCATGCATTTTAATATATATGATAAAGATATAACAAATAAAAACGATGACAGATTAAAATTATTAATACGTATGGTAAAAGAATATAAATATAATTCCACATAAGCTTTCTTGCTTATTTTTATTCCTTATTAAATGATTATTTGCCCCATGGCAAGAATTTTTTTTTATACAAATTAAAAAATTGTCAGGTAAAAAGACATTACGCTTAAAGAATAAGTAAATTGTTGCTTCCTTGTATTTTCATCTTCAGAATATTAAAATAGCTCTTATTTTTTGTCATCTAT
Organism: Argiope trifasciata; assembly: GCA_026543055.1. Taxonomy (NCBI): domain Eukaryota; kingdom Metazoa; phylum Arthropoda; class Arachnida; order Araneae; family Araneidae; genus Argiope; species Argiope trifasciata. The sequence continues at coordinate 142,988 of JAPMOQ010027631.1, read as the reverse complement.
TTCTACTAATAACCAGCGGAAGTTGCCTCCTAAAACTTTCTCTTATAGTTTATGATAAACTTGTCATGCTAGAAAAGCCTTAAAAAGCACTGACGCACAATAATTACAAAATATTACCCTTGACGTTAATTTATCATTTTTATTAAATGTATCATATTATCCTTGGCGAGTGGTTAAACCATTAATCCCTGGCATGTTTTGATAGTACCCGAAAGTTGAATTTTGGCCATGGATAAGTTTTCCTTAAAAGATTATATAAAAAATTTGGCACAAAACTATACTTGTTGGCACAAAATACCGTAGTAACATCTCCTTTTCCCATTATTGATATAAGGCCACGGTGGCCTGGTGGTAAGGTCTCGGCTTCGGTACCGGAAGGTTTCAGGTTCGAGACGCGATTCTACTGAATCGTCGTGTGAGGGAGTCTCTTGCACGTTAAATCTGTCAGGCCAAACGTCCTCCCGCTGGTGTGGTGTGGAGAGGAGGGTGCCACTTCAGGTGTCGTCCTCGTCATCTGACCGGAGTTCAAAATTACGAGGTCCATCCCAAAATAGCCCTCGTGTTGCTTTAAAACGGGACGTTAATATAACTAAACTAAACTAAACTAAACCCATTATTGATAATTGGCATTTCCATCCAGCTGTGTCATCACCTGTTAAAACCCCTCAATTATTAAATGCCCCTAGAATACCAAATGGTGGATATTCTTCTTATCACGAGTGGTCATCGTATCTGGTCATTAGTGATGTCCAGGAGTGTGAAACCATCTAGATGCTAAATTTTTCTCATTGTGAAGGGACTGTAATCAACACGTGTTTCGGAGCTGTCAAGTACGAGGACGCATCATTAACATTCTCACGATTAGGTTGTGTATTTTGCTGAACAACTATTGGGTGATAGAGAGTTCAAGTGGACCAATGTAAAGTGAGAGGTGGAGATTAGATAGATATAAAATGCGGGATTATTATTTTTTTGAAGGAGGGAAGAGGAGAGACTTTTTGGATTCCGAGTAACTCACAACGTGTTAGTTTCTAGGGGTGTTATTTCTCTGAATTGATGGAGAGTTATTTCCCCGATAAACCTTCAATCTTCGACTGTTGTGGAAATATCATTCACTTCCAAATGGAGTAAATATACAATATTTTAACCTAGATTAGAACAAGTTGTTCTTACGTAAATATATGGCTGCGAATAAACGAATTGTCTGAAATTCTACTCTCGAATTTGAACAGTCAGAATCAAAACATTGCATCATACTAAAGATAATCTAAGGATAATAGATTCTATTTAATGCTTAAATGAGGTACATTTAATATTCCTCTTCTAATCCTTTATTGCATATTTATCGAAGCAGTAATCCTTTAATAATGTAATTATTTATCTTTATCACATTACATAATCCTAAAGTTTAAAAGAGGAATAATTAAATGAAATTATAAAATCGAGAAAGAAAATGCATAAATCGGACAATTATGCTTTTAATAGCAAGATGATGTTCTGACTCGATTAGGATCTTTCAATTGCACAGTAAACAGAGCAATTATAAGGTCGTTAAACCATCAAAGTTTTGATTACAGACACAATTTGATGCTCCATAATACTTAGCGATAACGATGTACGGATATAACGATGGTCATCAAATAATGATTATTAATTATTAACGATGGGGGAGATAACGATAAACATCCAATTATACATAAGATATTTAATTGAAACTGAGCTCAAATAACATTTACGACTAATTAGTTGACCGCCAAAGGTGTTCTATAACACAATATATATTTCACAGCAATAAGTAATTGGAATATAAATTTTGTTTTCAGCGACTGGATAAAAACTTTGCTATAAATTTGTAATTTTAATGACAAAGTAAAATTCTTATCACGTCAACTTTCATCGGTCTAGGTTATTAGGGGTTTTTGATTTACCAAATTAATTTATTAGGATTCCACTTATATATTCATTTTAGCATATTCATTCATACATTACCGATGATGAGTTTATTATTAATTCATCATCCAGGTTTTCACTTTATCGAATTCATCCCTTCTTTGCCAAATTTCTTCATGGTTTCGCTTTATTGAATTCATACAGATTTTCACTTTACCACATTCATTTATTTATTACGAAATTCATACATATTTTCGCTTTATTGAATTCTTTTATTTATTATTGAATTCATTCAGATTTTTACTTTACCGAATTCATTCATATTTTCACTTAATCGAATTTTTTTCTACTTCCACTTTACCGACTTCATTCAGATTTCTACTTTATCGAATTCATTCAGATTTCTACTTTATCGAATTCATTCAGATTTCTACTTTATCGAATTCATTCAGATTTCTACTTAGCTGAATTCATTCAAATGTCCACTTTACCGAATTCATTCAGATTTTTACTTTATATGAATTGTTCAAATTTCTAATTTACAGAATTCATTCATATTTTCTCTTAATCTAATTTTTTTCTATTTTCACTTTACCGAATTCATTCGGATTTTCACTTTATAGTATTTATTCATATTTTTACTATACCGAATTAATTCCTAATTTCACTTTACCGAATTTTTCATAATTCACTCTACCGAAATCGTTCATTATTTCACTTTACCGCATTCATTCCGTTACATCAAAAGTCGGTAAAACTTTGTGAGATTGGATCCAACATTTAATATAAATGCACAATAACGATGAAACTACATACTAAATTTCTAACCCATTCTGCCTTTTGAATTGTTGTTTTAACAAACTATTACATACCAGATAAAATCACAAACATGTTTTATTTTGGACCAGGGAAGGTTTCAAAAAAGGGGATTCATTACAATTTTGAGGTCCCATTTTTAGAAAAGCAAATAATTTAAAAAAAAAAAAACAAAATCAAGAAGTCAAAAAGGAAATTGTAAAAATTAAAATATTATTAGAAAATTAAAATTCTAACAATTTTTAAGCAGTATGTTAAATTTTTATTGAATGTACAATTATCTTTCTTCTAATATTTATTTTGGCTTTGCTTCCTTAAAAAAATTTGATCTAACTTCTGGCTGAACTTGTAAAAAATTGTATTCAAAAATAGTTAGTTCCATTTAACCAAATGTAGCCAAAAATAAAAACTTTTTTTTTAAACTTTTGGCTCTTAACTGGATATTTTTTTAAACAGATGTTAAAAAACACAACAGTTTTCAAATGCTTTCCAAAAATTTCTTGCCAAACGTAATCCCAAATTGACACATTAAAATTTAAACAGAAACAAGAGCATAAAAGTTATTTATGATCCTAGATTAATACGCTGTAACAAAAACATTTAATTGTTCAACAACATTTTGAAACAAAAAAAATTCGAATTCTTTTAACAATAAAAAATTAATCCACAAATCAGAATTAAACCAGCATAGTAGTTACCAATATCTGGCAAACGATAATTTTTCAAAGTGTAAAGCAGTTATCACCTCAACAACTGTAAGATTTTTTTTAAAAAAAATATTAAACTTATTTCATTGTTTAAATGCTCTTTTTTTCAGTGTTAAATTTATTTATTTCTTTTTCAGACTTTTCACTTTTTTTATTTCTTAGTATAAGCATATGCGAGTTAAGTAATTTATCTTTAAATATTAAAAAAATTATTTCACTGTTTTTGTTTCTTTTGTCCCATATTTCAGCATTTTCAACTTTTTAATTGACCTCATTGGTATAACACGGCTTTAATTACGGTTATTTTTTTAGCTTGGGCTTATTTAATAAAGTTTTATTTCATTTGGTAACTTCGTCAATTTTTATAGTATTATACATTTTTTTTTCACCAATTTTTTTTTTCGGTTTCAAATTAACCCTTTTTACTTTCTAAACTTGGAGAAAATATTGTAACCATCAAAAATTTTCAACGCGAGATTGTGACAAGTTTTCATGCTTCAGACCACTCTGATTACGAAAAATCAATTTTTGGAAAATATCGGTCTGTATGTTTGTGACAAAAATGACTCAAAAGCACTTTGAGCTAGACAGATGAAAACTATCGTAAAATTTGTAGATTTCTATCAAATTTTGAATAAAATCCGTTCGGAGGAAATATGTCTGTCTGTCTGTTCGAATATATATGAACACGATGAATACAAAACGAAGTGAACTGGTTAAACAAAATTCGATTCAAGGATTTAAAATGTTTATTTCATACACTTATTAACTTTTAAGTCAAAAATCTATAAGATGATAACAGTCAGTCGATATATAATTTCAGAAGCATATTAGAGGATAACTCACAGACCTAAGCACACTAATATGTACAATTGTACATATTAGTGTGCTTATGTCTGTGATCAAAATCACGTACTAAATTTAGTACGTGATTTTGAAACTTCAATTGTAGTCCCCTGTCAATAAATATGAATATATATTCACTTGGCTGCAAAAAAGGTATCTAAAAGACAAATTCAATTTTAGAGTTTAGCATATTAAGAGTCCAATCATCAAAAAAATATTTTAAAAATACCATGCGATGGATTCTGTAACAATAACAAATCTCTCTCATTCCTCCCCTAAAATATGGCTCATATTTCATAACTATTGTACGTCAATACCATACAAAGCCTTTTCTGGGATAACTTCTTTATTAGAGATAACGCGAGAAAGTTTTTGAAAGACCATTCCCACTTATTCAATTTGATTTCTTTGTAATGTTTTCATTATTATCAAAATATCAGTTATATTTGTAATAATTTATTTTTGTATTTATAAAATTCAAATATTCATTTGCTACATTCTTGTCAAAGGTTAATATTTCGTATTTATGGTACAGCAATGCATACAATGAGTTCTTTAGGATAACTCCTTCATTGGAAGATAAAGCGAGAAAACTTTTAGTTGACCATTCCCGGTGAGTAAAACTGCTCGCTGACATTTTATTCCAGCCTTTTATTTCCTAACTATAGATTTCGAAACAGTTTTTAGTTCCAGTATCAAGAATTAAATCATCCCCCCCCCCCACCTGTTAATCATTACCATCAAAACATCCAGGTGGATTTTGTATATTTCATTAAAAATATCAAGATATTTGAATATAACATTTCATTAAATGTTGTAATATAAATATGGACAGTAAAATATGCACGAAGCATGGAATATTTTAACAAAAAAAGTCAAAAAGTAGGGTTATCCCCATACTCATTGTCATTCTATTGAGATCACGTTCCATTCTATTCCATGAAAATTTACCCGCACGTGATATGAATTTTGAAATCAGTAGAGCACTTTTTATAATAGCAGACGACATTAAGACGTGTGCTATTGTATCAAGTATTAAATCAAGGAAGAATGTTAGCTTCATTTATTATAAAAAATCTTTTAGATTATCTTTTTTTTAACTCTTTATCATCTGATTTAAAATTTGATCTATTAAAGTCGTCAGCATCAAGCTAGAAATTTTATCAGTCTCTCAGTTAAATAGACTTTGGTAAGATCTAGAGTAGGAATCCAAGAAATCATTATATAAATGATGTATCATTATATAAATCATTATGTAAATGATGATGATGAGATAAAAGATAAAGCGTATTCGAAAGCTTTGGAATACTAATTGATAAATTATTGTTGATTAGGATGAAGATTTTGGTTAGGAATAAGTTTTAAAAATCTCCACAAGTTCTGCCATATTTCACATATTTTAGTTTTGAATAATTAAGATAGTCATTATGTAATTGAAAAAAAAAAATCAGATAAAGGATGTCTTTCATTATAAAGAATGAATAACATAGTAATTGGAATAGTAATTGATAAATTACTATTAATTAGGCTAAAGATTTTGCTTCCGAATAAATTAAAAAGTCTCTTTTCTACCATAATTCACATGTTTTCATTTCATTTAAATTTAAAAAAATTATCAGATAAAAGATGTAGTTTATCCGAAGAAATAAACGACATAGTAATTGGAATAATATTTAATAAATTATTATTAATTAGGCTGCCGGTTTTGCATCCGAATAAGTTAAAGAGTCCATGTTCTGCCATAATTCATTTATTTTTATTTTAAACATTTTTGGATTGCTAGTTTCATAAATAAAACAAGCGGTCAAACAAAACATGTAGTTTATCCGAAGAAATAAATGGCAAAGTAATTGGAATAGCAGTTAATAAATTACTGTTAATTAGGCTGCAGATTTTGCACCCGAATAAATCAAAAAGTCGCTTTTTCTACTATAATTTACATATTTTTATTTTAAATTGCTTATTACTTAGATGAAAAAAATGGTCAGATAAAAGATATAGTTTTTTCAAAGCAATAAACGCGAAAGTAATTGGTATAGCAATTGATAAATTACTATAAATTAGACTGAAGATTTTTCAACCGAATAACTTTCAAAGTCACTTTTCTACCATAATTCATATATTTTTATTTTAAATTGCCCTTTGCATGAATGAAACAGGTGAATAAATAAAGGACGTAGTTTATCCGAAGGAATAAACGATAAATTGGTATAGCAATTGATAAATTACTATTAATTAGACTGAAGATTTTTTATCCGAATAATTTTAAAAGTTGTTTTTCTACCATAATTCCTATATTTTTATTTTAAATTGCCCTTTGCATAAATAAAACAGATGGATAAATAAAGGACGTAGTTTATCCGAAGGAATAAACGAGAAAGTAAGTTGAATAGCAACTGATAAATTACGATTAATTAGATTGAAGTTTTTGCATCCGAATAAGTTAAAAAGTCAATTTTCTAAAATAATTCATATATTTTTATTTTTATTGTTTTCATTTGCTGATGCACTTTTCCTTGATTCATAGTAGATGAAAAACTGGAATTGGCCTTTAAAAGAAATTATTTCTGTCAGAAATTGCTTCAATTTGTAATTTTAAACTAATATCATGTTAAATATTTTTAGTTATTGATGGGTATATAAATACGACAGCAAATTTTTTTTAATTAAAAATATCACTTGTAATTTATAAAATATAAATATCATTTGCAAAATTCGAAACAATTCTATTGTTTTTCTTCTGATTAACGATTTTCAATTAGAATGTTGTTCTGGTTGCTTATGTAGTTGTGGCAAATCCAAGTATCAAGTCAATTTTTGATATCTGCCTTGGGAATTGTACAAAGCAAATAGTAGTCTATAATATCATAATTTGGGGAATACATTGGATGTGGTAATGCATCTCAACAAACTGATTCTAAAGGCCTTATCACACACTGAAATTTCGTCAGCACTTTTCCGTTTCTACCCTCAAAAACCGGTCAAGCAAGTTTCATAATCGACAACTTTTTCTAACCAGCTAGAAAATGCCATCGGGAATATTATCCGCAAACGAAATTCAACCAATCATGTGAAACTTTGAAGTGACGTCCCACAAGTGACGTCACTTTTGTTGTCGTTTGCTGACGGAAAGTGCCGATTATATTTTGCCGTGTGATAAGACCTTAAGAATTAATTTTGGGACGAATAAAGTAGATTAGAAAACAACCGTGTCATGTTTTGTGCCATATTCCAGACGCTCCTTATTCAAATGCTTCGTTCATTTTGATCAACTGTTTACTTTAAATCGTTCAGCACGTTTATATGTTAATGCTTTTAAATCGGCATAATGGATACTTTTGGGGCATTTTATCATACGCTTTGTGTTGCGTATTGAAATCATCATTTTTAAATTGCCGAAATTAATCTTTTCAAATTGTACTTCTTGATTTATGAATACACACGCACACAAATGCACTTGAGAGTGTGTATTAGAACTCTACAGATCCAACCTGGAACTACCACATATGTTGGAGGGTAGAAATGTGGATATCCCCTCTCTATCCACAAGATATTTATCTATCCTTTCTCTATCCATAAGGTGTCTATCTACCCTCTCTCTATTCACAAGGTTTCTATCTATCATCTCTCTATTAACAGGGTATTAATCTATCCTCTCTCTATCCACATGGTACCTATCTATCCTCTCTCTA
>JAPMOQ010027631.1:122321-135027 GCA_026543055.1 Argiope trifasciata | reverse complement strand
TATCCTCTATTAAAAGGGTATCAATCTATCCTTTCTCTATCCACAGGATATCTATCTATCCTCTCTCTATCCACAGGGTATCTATCAATTCTCTCTCTATTCCCAGGGTATCAATCTATCCTCGCTCTATCCACAGGGTATCTATATATCCTCTCTCTATTCACAGGGTTTCTATCTATCATCTCTCTATCCACATGATATTCTCTCTCTCTTTTGAAATTTTAATTAAAATTTTTTATTAAAGCGAAATTAGAGTTTTGAATTAAGCGAAATTTTGACTCATTTCAGAGAAAACACTGAAAAATATTACTGTGCAAAATTGGTTTTTATATCATATTAAAGCTTTAAAAATTTATCTCTTCAGCAATACCATCTATTTTTATTGAATTAAAAAGAATTAATTCATATTTTCTAACAATTCATTTCGCACAAAGTAAAAATAAAATTTAACTTGCAGGAGCACGACCGCGTGCACGTGAAAAAATTAATTTTCATCAAGTTTTTGCCTTCATTTTGACAAAAGCTCAAGTTATTGACTATTACTGCAAATTAAACAAAACAAGTAATATATAAGAAATATTAATTTAATTCCTACTTAAGTCAACAAAGAAAAATTTGATTTTAGTCACTTTTTATTGAATGATTATCAAAAAAATTATTAAGTATCAGAAGGTTTTTGATTTTCGCAAGACCTGAACTCGCATTCTTCGCCTTCACTTGTAAAGTACAAAAAGTCTTGCCTTTTGACGTTAAAGATACTGTCTATTGATATCTATTTCCATTACAAACTGGTAAAAATTTATTTAAAGAATTCAAAATTAATTAAATTTAATGAATGAATTAATATTTGAAAAAACTATATAAATTAAATAAGATATAAATTTATGTAGGGAAAGAGTGAACTAATAGTAGGAATTGAAAAAAGGGTAATATTCAACACGTGCCTGTAGAAAATGAAATGGATATAAAATTAATGCATATTGCAATAATTTCTAATACGGATTAACCTTGAATTAATTTCTAAAAAATTAATGCAAAGGAATGTATATATTTTATATTTTTATATATATTTTTTATATATATTATTTTTATATTATTATATATTTTTTATATAATTATATATTATATATATATTTTTTATTTTTTTAGAATATCTATATATTTTTTTATTCCTATATTTTTTTAGAATATCTATATTACTAATTCAATAAATCAGTTTTATTTTAGGCAAACACAAACCTATACGGGATATGCATTCTAATCAGGGCAATAATTCATAAACTTTTAGAAATAGACATGTACCTTCTAAAGTCCGTTCAGTATGGTTGTACAAATGAGCTCGATAGTTACAAAACAAAAGTTCGATAGACAAAATGTAGCATACAAATCTAAAATGCAAACTCTTATCGAACCAATGCTCAGTATGTATATGTGTATACATACGAGTCCAAAAACATGAAATTTGAGATGCATTTTTATAATAAAGGAACAGCTTGGTATCAAATTTTTATTTAATCAGTTCTAAAAAAAAGAACTCCGAAATTCATATTCGCACAATAAATTCTAAAAATATTAAATTCTAATTAATAAGTTATGAGCGCAATTAACCAAATTTACTCGGGCATGGGGTGAGAGATGGGGGGGGACTTTATTGGAGTGTAAATGAGAAAATTCTGGAAAGAACCTCTTTTGCTAATTTAAATGCACGATCATCTTAGAGTCTTTTTCTGCAGTATCAGTCTGCATCATGGTTTCTATACTATAACAGATTTTCGTAAATTTTCCAGGTATATTGATTTCTAGACCTTAGGCTAAGGCTACCTTACATTCACATAATTTGAAGTTAACTCTCTACTTCAGTATTGTCTTTTTTTAAACAGTAATCAATCTTTATAAATTCTTTTTTTGGCAACATTATTTCTCCTCTGACGTCACTATGTTTGTGACTTCCTTATTCGTTTACATTCAGAAACAACTTCGACGCAAGAAGGAATTGTTCGTTGTAAGTTCTTATGGAATTCTTTTTCGTGTGAATTTTGAATTTAATGTTAACTCTTTACTTTATCATTGTCTTTTTAAAAAGTAATCAATCTTTACAAATTCTTTTTTTTTTTTTTTGGCAACATTATTTCTCCTCTGACATCACTATGTTTGTGACGTCCTTATTTTTTTACTTTCAGATATAACTTCACGCAAAAAGGTATTGTTCGTTTTAAGTTCTTATAGAATTATTTTTCGTGTGAATTTTAAATTTCATATATTTTAACCTGTAAATATTTGTAAACAATCCCTGCTGTAGCAGAAATTTTATGTATATACCTAAATTCTGAATGAGTTTTAATTAAAACTGCTTCATTAGAACATGAAGTGCAGTGGATTATTTACTGACGTCAGCATACAATTTATCAGAAAGCTACGTTAGTCAGTGACTGATTTGATACGTTTTAACAAATGCTACTAATCCCTGAATTTTGGTGGATATGTGGCCATGCATCAAAAAGCAAAATCTTACAAACAAATATTTCAATTATTTGACTTTTTTTTTTTCTAAAATCTTACACAATTACAAGTGCATGCATTTATTTGAAATAAAAAAGTTAGATTTAAAATTCCAAACGATATTATCTATCCCTTCATATTATGTAAATTAATTATATCATTTAAAATTAAAAGATTAGATGCTGAAATAATCAAAAGATTAGAATATACTTTGGATTATTTCAGTATTTTATGCCGAACAATTTTATTTAATCATCATATTTTATGTGTTTATAATAAAGTATAAGTTTCAGCTATTCCGATTAAGGATAAAAGAAATCATTTGTTTTAACATATTTTAAGGAACAAAATATTTCAGAATTTTTTTCTGGCTATTTTTTTTATTCCATTAAAAAAAAAGGAAAATGAAACAAAAAAAATTGAATTTTGAAGAATTATGCTAATTTGAAATAAGGTTAGTAAAGCAATAATATTTAGATGAAATTTCAGATCGATTTAAGTAAGTTATATTTCAATAATATTAATTTTAAATTAATTTCCTATCCATTTTTACTTTGAAATCTTTAGCTTACATTAAACAATTTAGTCTATTTATGTTGACGTCATTTTTAGAAAAAGTATCTGGGATAAATGGTATCAAATGAATAAATAAATGAAAATCAACGATTCTAGTGTGAAGCCTTGTAATTAAATAAATTTGAAATATTAATTTTCACTTTTCTTGGCAACGAAATAATGTAAACAAAAATAAAGAAGCTGTTTAATTCTTTGTAATTTGAAAGATTATATCCTTTTAATTGCTTGAAATTATATCGCTGGAAATAATAATTACTCCAAAAATATGACTGGCTCACAAACAGAAGAAATATCTTTAATACCATATTCGAACATTTTCTTCGTTTTTAACAAATCAGCAATTACTTCTAGTATGGGTTTTACGATAGTCTTTGTTTTATTGTTTGTAGTAATAACTATATTGTACGTATCGAATCCTGGTGATTCTTTGACTACAAAACAAAGCCCTGACATAAAAACTGATGGGACCAATTCAACGGTGGCTTGCAATCAACATTTCGGAAATTTACCCATGATTCCGCGTTTTTTACCTGATTTACTCGAAGTGGAGTTACATAACGAAGACTCAACTTTTTTAAATAGCCTTCAGCAGATATTTTCAACATCAAAATATCAAGCTCATGGTACTGAACTGGAAGCTATGAGAGCTATACAGATTGCTCTAAAGATGAAAGAATCGATGAAATTAAAAAAGGCAAAAAGATTATTCGAACACGCTCTGACATTACAACCTTTGCATCCAGAAGTTCTAAATCATTATGCAGAATTTCTGGAAGAAAACAAGAACGATGTCATTACAGCTGATCACTTATATGTCAAGGTTCTGATCCTGTGCCCCAACCACAGCCGGGCTCTTGTCAATCGAACCAGAACCATGCCTCTTGTGGAGGCGAGGGACCGAAAGGAATTAGAAAGAATCGATAAAAAAAGAACAGACTTAGTGACTTTGAAGCATAATCAATCGGTTATGAAAAGAATTAGAAAGGAGGTTTATTTCCTTCACATACACCATACTTTGGCCTTAGAAGGCAATACCATGTCCCTTTCTGAGACCAGAGCGGTTGTAGAGACCAAGACAGCCATTGCAGGCAAAAGTATCATGGAGCATAACGAGATTTTGGGAATCGAGTCAGCCTTAAGGTACATAAATAAGACTTTATTGAACCTATCAGAACGGTTGACTGTCTTCGATATTTTAGAAATCCATAAAAGGGTCCTTGGTCATGTGGACCCACTTTCAGCTGGTACTTTCCGTCGAAACCAGGTCTTTGTGGGGGATTATGTACCACCATCTGCTTCAGAGGTGAGATATCTGATGGAACGATTCGTCGAATGGCTCCAGTCGGACAACTTGAAGCTGCTGCATCCAGTGAAAAGGGCTGCTGTGGCTCATTACAGACTCGCCCATATCCATCCATTTGTCGACGGAAACGGCAGAACTGCTCGCCTGCTCATGAACTTGATCCTCATGAAAGCCGGATATCCTCCCGTTATCATAAGAAAACAAGACAGGTCGATGTATTACAGCACCCTACAAATGGCTAACGAAGGCGATGTTAGGCCTTTTATCCGCTTCATTGCCCGTTGCACTGAGTGCACATTGGATGTTTTCCTCAATGCCCATGAATATGATAGACCCTGTTTCAAAGCTCTGGAGCCGAGAACGAATTATTCAAATAATGTCATATCGCTTTGACAGGTGTTGTTAATCATCCAAAAAAGTGTTTTTGTTTTACTCTATTTTTATGAAAATAATTATTTATAATTTAGAATTTCGAAGTTCCAAAATAATTGTTCTAGTAACATCATATTGTTTCTGCAATGCGCTGTGAATTATTTGAAATACCCTTTTATTCTGTATATTATATTTATGAGCATAATACTAAAAATTAAAATAATATATTTTTGAAGCTCTAAAATACTTATTCTAGTGGCATCACACTGTTTAAGGATGTGCTATGAATTATCTATAAACATTATCGAATTTTACACTCTGTATTAATGAATAATTAAGAATTTTGAAATACAAGCAGAATTGTTCCAATGACGCCATATCACTTTGACATATGCTGTTAATTATCTAAAAATATCCACGAATTCTTTAATCTGAATTAATGAATAATTAAGACTTTTGAATTTCGGAAAAAATTCATGTGGCACCATATCGATTTGATATGCACTATGAATTATCTAAAAATGTCCTTGAATTCTATGCCAAATATTCGTGAATATATGGCCAAATAATCATGAAATTTGAAATCCAAAAAGAATTATTCTAGGGACACCATATCAATTCTAAATGCTTTTTGAACTATCTAAAAATCGCCTTGAAATCTTTGCATTATATTTACGAATATAATGCTAAATAATCAAAAATTTTAAGCCAACAAGAATTGTTCTATTGATGCCATACTGCTTAAGTATATTCTAAGAATTTTCTAAAAATATTATTAAATTCTTTACTCAGAATTAATGAATAATTAAGAATTTTGAAATTCAAAAAGAATTGTTCCAATGGTTCCATATAGTTTTCGATATGTGCTATTAATTATCAATAAAAAATCTTTTAAATCTGTACACTATTTTAATAAACATAATTCTGAATAATTAGAAATATTAAAACTCCCCAAGTATTGCTCTAGTGACATCATATCGTTTTGATATGCACTGTATATTATCTAAAAATATTCTTGAATTTCTTACATTACATTTAAGAATATAATACAAATAATTAGAAAACTTGAAGCTAGAAAAGACTTGTCTTAACGATGCCATATCGTTTTGGTGTGTTACTTGAATTACTTGAAAATGTCCTTGAATTCTTTACTTGACTACTATGAATATATTTAAATAATTAAGAATTTTGAAATCCAAAAAGAATTGTTCTAAAGGCGACATTTCCTTCTCATATGCATTGTTAATTAAAATATATCAGTCACGTATATGATGTACCGTTCTTCATCTAGAATGGCTTATTCTAGATACTTCAAATTCTTTGCTGTATGTTGTGGATTGCATAATATTATGTTAAATTTAAAAAAAAATTGTTGAATAATTTCCCATGCGAAATTGAAGCTTTTTGCTATGTTCACCTCCCAAATTGTTATGATAGTTTTAAATAAAGGAAAAAAAATTAATTTATTAGCGGGGAGGGATCTTTCATTTTGAAAAATTAATTATTTCTTTTTAGTCTTGATACGTCTATATTGTCATAGACGTATCAAGACTTACTGGTGTACTCTAAAAGTAAATATTTTTATAACATGTATTTAGGAGACAGAATGCCAAACTTAAAACATTATCATATTAATAAACGGGAAAATTTTACTTTGAAATTAATGCAGATAATAAAATAATTTTTAATAATTAATATGGATAAAAAAACATAATAATAGTTTTAGCATCTAAATTGAGGATCCATATCAAATTTTGAGTCTTCTATCAAAGGGCTGACAACTAATCAGCCTGCACATTCGAATGTACACAAAAGAGCTCAGTCATAAACTTAAAGAAAAAAAAAATGAAATTTGATGCGTGATTTAGTTATTAAAATTGTAATTTTGTGCTAAATTTTGGTTTCAATCGATAGGGGAAAAGATAAACAAAATGCATACTCAATTTTTATATGAAAAATAAACAAACAAATTATCACAAATAAAAGTGTCCCTCACATATTAATAACTAGCAGCCTTTGGCGACCAGCTGGTTCGCCATGAGTAATTCGTTCTAAAATTTTCGATTAAATCACATATTCATTAGCCTTGAAGTAATTCCGGGCATGTATTGGCCTGAAATTAATATTTTCTTTAAGAGTGGTTCTAAAAGTACACCTTTTCCAAATAATATTCTTTAATTTTATAAATCAGTCAGTTTTAACCATCGGTTATGCTTCCAAAATATTTTTTAAAAAATTCGATTATGTTGCCAAAATATTAAATATGTTTTTTTAAAGAAAGCTGGAAAGGGGGAAAAAGTATTAAATTAATGATACAGATATTGCAAACGATTTCCAGAGATATACAGATTTCCATAAATATGCCATCAAGTCGGGATTCCAATGCAAATCCTGTCTAAATTCAATCAGGTTTACTGCAAAAAAAGAAGATTTATTGAGTTAATGATATAGATATTGCAAACGATTGTGGAAACCTTTGCTTTGCATTTATTTTTTAAAGGAAATATCACATTTTATATTTCTTTTATTTTATCCAGTCACGTGCTGAAAGTTGCATTTCTTTAGATTTATTTTGCGATGATATTTTTTTTTTGAACTTCCGGCTTTATTTTATTTTATTCAGTCACGTGCTAAAAAACATGGTTAAAATATTTCTTTAAAAATTCGTTAAAAATAGAGGCTTAAGTTATACATTAAAACACTGATACCACTAAAAGGCTAATTTTTTAATCTTTAAATTGATGTAAAAATCATGTTTATGCGATCATATTTTTGGAAGTTATAGCGGAAAAACGTCGAAATTTCGCTTAAATTTTAATTAATTTCAATTCTAATTAAAAATTCAAAAAAAGGGCTCCGAGGTGCACATTCCGGACCTCCAAGGTATACATGTACCGAATTTGGTAGCTGTAGGTCCAACAGTCTGGCCTGTAGAGCGCCAACACACACACCCACACACACGCACACACACATACACACATTGAGTTTTATTATAAGTATAGATATGTGTGGAACTCTGAACATAAAAATCTGGGCACTCATCGTGTTCCTACCTCATTCACAGATAATTTTTATATTACAGATAGGCGGATAACAAATATATTATGTAGTGTGTATGAAAGTTTTTGAGGCATCACTCCTGATTTTCTCAGTATTATAAAACCAAGAATTTCATAATACATTAATTTACAAGAAAATCAATACGGAATTTTACAGCAATTCAATTGATATCATTAAAAATTAACTTTTTGAACTCTAAAATAGTTTAAAAAGGATTTTTTCGTAAAAAGACTTTTGGAAGTTATCAAAAAAAAATGCATTCAAGTTTAATTTTTTTAAATCGCTTTGAGATACTCATGCTTACTTACCTTTCAACATATATGTTTTTAAATTGGATTACTCTTGATCAAATGGTGTTGTCTGTAGAGTACAAACATATACACTGATGGGAAAAAAAACCCCAACACCAAGAAAAAATTATTGTACAGTAATAAAATTTTAGGAATACATTTATCTAGGTAACATATTTAATTGATTAAAGTTTCAAAATCACAGGTAGAGCCATTGGCGAGAAGAGTCATTTCAAATGTGAAATGTTGGTACATTAGTAACCAGCGTAACCGCCAGAATTTTGAATGCAAACGTGCATGCATTGTGTCGTACAGGTGTTTGAAATCCGTTTGTGGGATGGAGTTCCATGCCTGTTGCACTTGGGCGCTCAATGCAGGGACGGTTAATGCTGGTTGTGGATATCGCTGGAGTTTTTGTCCAAAGATGTCCCATACGTGCTCGATTGGAGAAAGATCTGGTGATCTAGCAGGTCAAGGCAACATGTCGAAACTCTGTAGAGCACGTTGGGTTACAACAGCGATATGAGGTCGAGCGTTATCCTGTTGGAAAAAACCCCCTTGAATGCTGTTCATGAATGGCAGCACAACAGGTTGTATCACTAGACTGACGTACCAATTTGCAGTCAGGGTGCGTGGGATAACCACGACAGTGCTCCTGCTGTCATACGAAATTGCTCCCCAAACCATAATTCCAGGAGTAGGCCCTATGTGTCTAGGCCGCAGACAGGCCACTAGCAAGCGTTCACCTGGCCTCCTTCTAACCAACAAACGGCTACCACTGCGACCAAGGCAGAACCGGCTTTCATCAGAAAACACAACAGATCTCCACTCCGTCCTCCAATGAGTTCTAGCTTGACACCCCTCACGTCGCAAACGGCAGTGGTTTGTAGTCAGTGGAATGCACTGTACAAGGCGTCTGGCTCGGAGCTGTCCTTGAAGTAACCGAATTGTAACAGTTCGTTGTGTCAGTGTGGTGCCAACTTCAGCTCGAAATTCAGCTGCAGACGCAGTACGATTAGCCACAGCCATACGCCGAATACGACGGTCTTCCCTCTCAGTAGCACCACGTGGCCACCCGGAACCTGGTCTTCTTGAGGCAGTACCTTCCCTTAACCACTGCCGCCAATACTCATGCATAGTGGATACATTCCTGCCAAGTCTTTCCGCAATATCGCGGAAAGAAAACCCACCATCTCGTAGCCCTACAACACGACCTCGTTCAAACTCAGTGAGCTGTTGATAATGGCTTCTTCGTCTTCTCAGAGGCATCCTTGACTAACATTAACCCACTACGTCAAATCTCAACTGTAAGTAACGATCACGAACCTTACAGCGCTTATTTAAAGCAAACCTCATTATCATGTTCATAGTGTCGCTACTAGCGCCACACTTACGCGCGTAGCTCGAAATTTGAATCGACGTCATCTTTCTGATGTATAAACACGCCTACCAAATTTCGTTTAGCACAGCTCCTTCCTAGTGTTGGGATTTTTTTTCCATCAGTGTATGTGTACACATACACACAATTATCTTGAATTATTATTAGTACACTTTTATTATCCACCTTAGTTATTAGTTAGTTCGTAAATATATACACTAATGTGTGAATTGAAAATGCTTTTGACCGTAATGAATACTAATTAAATAATTGTTTCTGTAAGTTTAAGAAACAAGTGTTTTTTTTTTTTTCATCTCAAATATTTTCTCTTTTGTTTAAAGAAAATTCTATTTTAATGTAAACTAAATTAATATTTTATGTATGTATGTTCTATATCTTGCCCCCTTAAACAACTTTAACTCAACCAAACTCAGTGTCTTTGTCATTTAAGACAAGGCATAATTTATTTCCAATTTTTTCATGTGTGAAAATTAATGGACCATCTGAGATTTTAGTAAATTACGAAGTAAATTATCCCATAAGAAATATTCTTGTATCATCTGAAATCTAAAATTTTATCTTTTCAATAATAATAGTTTCTTTTTGAGTAGAATTTTTTCCAAACTATTATTATTTATTAATTCTTCACAATTTTATTTAGAATTGAAGAAACGCATAATTTTAAATTAAAGAGAAATTCATTAATATTTTGAAACTAGGCTGCCATGAGATAATGAACTATTCCATATTTATCTTATAGCATTTCTTCTTTATTTTATAAAACATTTTTGCAACATTTTTCACTGATTTTAAACGGCAATATGTGCATTTTTTTTTTTCATTTTTTTTTTTACTTGTTTGTTTAAGAATAAAAATATACATTTCAGCAAGAAACATCATTAAAATTCTGGAAGAAAGTACTAAAATAAAAGTTTAAATGCAAATGATTTATAGTAAGAGTACTAAAGTTGTTGTTGTCGTGTCCGTGTTTTTCATGGAAAGGGGGTGCAGTAGCTTCTGAGGGTAAAGACCCCTGAGCACTCAGAGGGCAGAAGTCTGACTTCTAGCTCACACACACGACACAACCCTTTTTAGGGGGTGGTCGAATTCATTCATACACTCATTCATCCATCAGCAAGTCGGAATTTAGATCCAAATCAGAGACCGACTCATCCCTGATTCAGTACCCCCAGAGGTATCATTTTGTTATGGGAACTTGGAGGACCTTGCAGTCTCGACATATTTAACGTGCCCCAACTGCCATTAGTCAACACGGCGGTCTTTGGCCAAGACGAGGACAGAACCCGCGACCTTTCGGTTACGAGACTGACGCTCTACCAACCAGGCTACAGCGGCCCGAGTACTAAACGAACCTATATGTATAAATTGCTTATGTGGACGCAAAATCAGACTGAATTTGTTAATCGCAGTTTGGCAACACTTCGACCTTGATCGGTAAGTAACATCAACGTGCGATTTTATAAGATTTCAAATTTCGTTCGTTAGTTCTTCAAACGAATACGTTTGAAAAATTAACGGACAAGATTCTTTACAAAGCATATCAGCCATGCTGTAACGATTTTAAAACGAAATCGTCGAAAAAGAGGAGACAGGGGGAATGAAAATTCTCATGAATCATACATAAGGAGTCCAGTCATTCCAAAAGCTCAGTTTTCGAGTGTATTTTTTATCTTACATTTTTTTATTACTTTTATTTTTTAATTCTATTATCGAATGGATTGAATTTGAATATAGCTGCTTTCAAACAATTTGTTTTTGTTTTCTTTTTTTTTTTTTTTATAAATATCAATTTTTTTTTTTTTTCTGTTTCTGTGGTGTAGTTCCCAAATTTGAAAAATTGTGAGCAAAGTACAATTTTTTTAAATTTGTTTCTGTGGTGAATGTATACAGTTCCTAAATAAGAATATATTTGTGTTTAAAAAGAGCTTTTGTAAGGTTCAATTTCCGATTTCATTATTTTTTATGTCTTTCGCTTTTATCACAATTTGGAATTACACTATTTGAATAATAGCCGCCTTTGGCAACCAGCTGATAAAGAGAAAAGCAGTAATATATGAATGGGTTTGAAAATGAATGGACCGCTTATTCTTTTAATCACAGAATCATTGAATCTCATATCATTGAAATTCAAGTATTTACAAGAAAATGCTTGTATAAAAAAAATATTAATTTGATTCCTACTTAGGTCAACAGAGAATAAATTTATTTTAGTTACTTTTTATTAAATAATTATTTAAAAAATTGTTAAAAGAGAATAAAAAAGGATAGATTTGTGCAAGAATTGAAATCGCATTTTTCACCTTCACGTGAAAAATACTGAAATCCTTGCATTTTACCGATGGATCTACTGCCTGTTGATTTCAATTGTCATTACAAATTGCTAAACTCTATTTAAAGAAATTTAATTAATAAATTAATGAAAAAAACTGTATTAACATCGAGTGTCATCCACTACTAATATTTTAAAAATGTATTTGAACTTGAATGGATAAATAAAAAGCATTTTATTAACAACTAGCTGGTATCTGGTGCGTTGCTGCCGACGAAAAAATATTAAGTGCAATCAATCATTAATTTGGCAATGTTTTGTCAAAATAAAAATGAATGAAGAAACAAATATTCATTTTTTTATATTAGATTTGTGTATTCTTTTAGAATTGTGAAACTTGGTGTTCTTTCAGAATGGCAATGAAAGAAACTATTTATTGTGTCTCGTGATTCGTTTGATGTTCGTTCAGAATTCTCAAGTTTAATGCTAGAAAATGCATAATTGAATAATTTTCTTTTAAAATTGATTATACATAGAAAATATATTTATACCATAAAATCTTTAATATAGTTGAAAAGATAATTTTTTAAAAAAAATTAAATTTATTAAAATTAAAATAGCTCAAAATTATTTGCATTATAATTTGAATAAATTTTTAATCAAAATTTTAAATCCTTAAGATTGGTCTCCGCGAAATTTTCGCGCATAATCTTTAATATAATTGTTACCTCTGAGAATGACTTGCATGGCTTTTGTGTTCAATGTTGGCACTATTTAATATTAACCTTTAAATTGGATTTAGTATTTCTACTGAACCTATAGTGTCTCCTTGACAAGTTATATGGAGATTAATCCTTGGTAAATAAATGCTGTTGAGATCTGAGCTTCTTTATATATATATATATATATATATATATATATATATATAAAGAAGCTCA
>JAPMOQ010027631.1:93663-122221 GCA_026543055.1 Argiope trifasciata | reverse complement strand
ATATATATATAGTTATATATATATATATATATATAAATATATATATATATATATATATATATATATATATATATATATATATATATATATATATATATATATATATATAATCATAAAATTATTAAAACAATCAAAACACATTTCTTGATCAACAAAATTAAAACGAAACCAACTAGATCGAAATCGAAATTAAAACTCAATTCAGAATTACACGCTAAAAGTTCACAAAATGAAAGGTAAATGAATAAGAACCAATTAATGAAACAAATCCACAATACTATATTCAAAGAATTATTTAAACGAAACAGAAACAGAAGTAACTACGGAAACGAAACCAAAACCGGAATCGAAACTAAAAATCATTACTGATTAAACAAGTTTTAAGAATTAAAATGTTTTTAAATCAATCATTGTATTTAGAGAGCGCAAATGCAGCTACAACTAAAATACAAATGAATATAAATTAATTAACAAAATAAGACAACCGAATGAAAATAATCAATAGAAAAAAATAGTCAATAGAAAAGGAATCCGGGCTGAAAACTTCGTCAGGAGCCACTTTCAAGCAAGGATTCCTAATAAGGGATTTTTTCTGTGAGGCATCGATGGACAATGGTCAAAAGGCAACAAGCTGACCAAGTTTCATCGCAATCGGATGAACGGTTTAGGAAAGCATAAGAGACATACAGACAAACATTTATTTTTTTTTTAAATTTTGAACAAGATATATAAATAAGAGAATATAAGGAGAATGTGTTCTAATAGTAGGAATTGAAAAATTATTTATCATCAGTTTTCAAAAATCGTCTGGCAATCAAATATAAATCAAAAATAAAATATAAGTTTATTGCATTCTAGTTTCAATTTTTTTTGTTGTTATTTACATTGTGTTATTTATATTGAAAGTCGGATTTATCAAGTAAAAGTAAAGTGTACTTTCAGTTGTTTGAGCCACTGTAAATATCTAATGCATAAATGCTCGAAATCTTTTAGATAAAAACACACATGCCGTGATCAAAATAGCACGATCTTATGTAGACTACGTCTTTCATTTAATGGCTCAATAATGTGGGATTCTTTTAATTTCGATTTAAAAATATCCCAGAAGAATGATGAAGCTGGATCTTTCATTGTAACATTTCTTCACTTAAAGTAAATAGTTTTATTGAATAAAAAGTGAAAAGAGGTAAAATCATTATCACCTTCAAATTATCTTTAAAATAAAGAATATTTTGAAATTTCTAATTTCAGAGAGACATTTTTTTAATTATACAAATTCTACTTATAAATTAAGCATTTACTAAAATTCCCTAAGAGTCTTCTACTAAGTATAATTTGTTTTATAATTATAATACGCCTACTTTTTTTTCCACAACGAACTCATTTTTTCTTATTCTGATTTTGCCACAACAACAATTATAATCTATTAATTTTTTGCATACGATAATTTTGTTCTAAATTTTTAGATTTCAATAAAAGTCCATAAGTCCAATGACAGATCAATTTTCGGTTGGTCTTTGCTTTTAGAAACATATAAACACGGTAACTGTAAAAGGCATTGACAAGTATATTAAATTTGTTATGGCATTTTATGTCTGCAAGTGTAGTTTTCTGTCAAATTTTTGTTTCAATAAGTTAGTAAAAAGGGATTTAAAACACAAATTTGATTTTTGACAATATGTTATATTTATTTATTTAATTTTACTATTAACCGAATGCCGAATTTTTTTATCGCTAAAAAACTCGCCAAGGATGACACGATAAATTCAGTAAAAACTCTATTAATGTTAACACGCTATTAATGTCAAATTAAAACGCTATTAATGTATTAAATTTAGATTCTCTATAAATTTAATACTCTCAATACTCTATTAATATCAAAACTTAATATTTCTTCACTATTGTACGCCAATGCCATGCAAGAATTTCTCTAAAAAAGTATTAGAGAGTATGAGAGAAAGTTTTGAGGAAACCACTCCACCTGGTGTTTTTGAGTTATTATGTTTATAAAAATATGGGGATCTAGACGTAATTCCAAAAATATTTCTCATCTGTATTTAAAAAAAAATCTAAAATATCAAAATTCATCAAAAATATCGAAATTAATTTTTTTTTCTTTGAAAATAAAAATCCTTTTTATTTGTTTACTTTATATGTAAGTGTTTGAAAAGACAGATCTGGACATTTTTTTAAAGCAAAAAAGAAAATTACTTTAAAATATGCAAAATAATTTCAAGGAGAGTTCTACAAATATCTATCATCATAAGTTTAAAATAAAATCTCATTTAAAAGCAATCATTTTAAATGAAAGATCAATTTGGGCTGGTACTCATATACATTTCCTTTATTCATATATTTATCCTATATTTATATTATTTTTATCATATAATTATATTTTTAGTAGCATTTTTCAATTCCTATTATTAGTTCATACTCCCTCTATATACGTATTTTATTCATATATCGAATTTTCAATTGTTTATAAAATACTTTTTATTCATTCACTCGAATTCAATTACATTTTTAAAAACTGGTATTGGATGACACTCGATATTAATACGGTTTTTATTTTTCGAATATTTATTCATTCATTAAATTTAAATCATTTTTAAATTTTTAAATAGAACATTAGCAGTATGTAATGGGAATTGAAATCAACAGGATCAATCAGTAAAATGCATGGATTTTAGTATTTTTGAAGAATGCCAGTTCAGTTCTTGCGAGGACCAATAATTTTTTGGTACTTGATAGTTTTTTTTGCATAATTATTTAATAAAAAGTAAGTAAAATATAATTTTTCTTCGTTGACCTAATTAGGTATTGATTTTTTAAAAAATACATATTATTTATCTGTTTTGATAAATAAAAAATAATTTCTTTCTGGTTCTTTAGAATTTGCTGTCCTTTTTCCTTTAATTTTTTTTGTCATTGTTTATCAACTCTTTTAACAGTTGTTCTTTAAATAAAGGGTATTTCATAAATCATGGAAATTATTTGAGTAATAGGAACACTAGAAATTTGTCAGCCATATTATTGAGAGAAATAATAGACTGATGTTTATATAAATGAAAATGAAATGTATGAATACTTTATACATTAAAAATATTCTAACAAGACAGTAGATTTTTTAAAAATATAATTCACAAGTCTTATAAAATTCAACAAACGTTTCGTAAAAATTCATGGAGCAGACAATTTTTTATTAATTAAATATAGATATTTTTTCCATGTATTAAAAATGTTTATTGTGCCTTTAGGGTTGCCATTCCTATGGAGTTAAATATATATTACAGATATTTTAAAGAATTTTTTTTTTAAATTTGCTCACTAAATGCTACTCGTAATGGTTAATTAGATTCTGAATCGCCTTTTAAAAAAGCTTTTATAACTTATGGTTAGAGAAAAATATTGTATAGTATAAAAGAGAGTTATATAGTAAAAAAATATATTATTGGCAGTTTTTAAATATCATTTCATAAAGTCTGTATTCTTTTCAAAAGTTACGAAATCGTTTGGTGAAAATTATACTAATTAATTAAGGATAAAATTCCAGACGATAATAAGAATTTTTTTCTGTAATATTATTCTCATGTGATATAAAAGTTCCTTTAACATAAATAAGTTTAAATATTCTATTTATCAAATAATATGCCGTTTGTTTGTTTCCAAATGCAAGTATTTGCCCCCGTTGAGCCATTATTATCAAATATGATTTTATTTTCGCGCATATGGCGTTTACAACTTTTGGCCAACAACAGCTGGTTTGATATGACTACTTTAGCCTGTAAAATGCTATTATGTTTGTGCGATGATATTTTGACTTTGATTATATATTTTTTATTATTTTTCTTAAAAATTATTTATGTTTTAGAGAAATAAGTTTTCGGAAGCATTTAAAAATCATTCACTTTAATCTAATTTTTTTTAAGTTCAGAATTTAAAAGTTGTATAGTGCACTTCATTTTATAGCAAAAAAATAAGATATAAATATAAGATTAAATAATATATATAAGAATAAATGTAAGATAAGATTATACATATGATACAGGATATAAATATAAGATTATATATATAAGATAAGAATATAAATATAAGATTTAAAAATATTTTAAAGAAATAAACACGAATATATTTTTGTTTCGGATAGCAGCAAATAACTTAAATTTGTGATAAATCAAATATTTTGTTCTTTTTGCACAAGAGATTGGTTCAGATTTGTAGTTCTATTTGAACTAATGTCTTATACAGAGGTTATTAGAAATTTTGAGTTAGAATTCCAAATCTCGCGAATACAAAAAATTTAGAACTGTTTTTAGAAAGATTGTATCCATCATCAGCCTTAGTTCCCATTATTATCCGAATTGCATCATAAATCATTATTGGGATTTTTTAAATCAAAGTATGTGATTATTTTTGGGATATTTTTTTAATTACCACAAATATTCATATTTTCGAATTATTGCATAAAAATGACTGAAGAAAAAGTCTCAAAATTCGACCAACAATTTAAAAAATAAGTTTTATTTCTAGCTATCCCATCAGCTAATAAATAACATGATATTTTTTTTTTTTTTTTATACTATTTTCAATTTTTAGCATCCTGAAGCATTACACGTCATAGAATTTTTCTGTCTGAATAAATTACTTAATCTCTAATCTTGAGGAACTGCTGATCATATATAGAAATTATATCAAATTTTAATTTTAAAAATATGTATTTGATTTTAATTTATGAGGTTTTATGCAAAAATACTCTACCAAATGTTGAAATTTCAGAAATCAGAATTCAAAGATGTAAAATAGTCATAAAATTAAAACGTTCATAAATGAGAATATAAAAATCAGTATCAAATCATGGACTTTGATACAAATTCAAATATTTTCCAAGAAGAAAACTGTCCGAACTTTAAAACAACAACAAAATAATAATAATAATAATAATCAAATTGTACGAAAAAATCACCTTTTTAAAATAGAGAGCTACCTATAGGTAATTACTGCAATAATTACTCTTCATACATATTTTAGAATTTTTTAAATTTTCTATAGTTGTTGAAGCTCCCTTTGTTCTTCCATTATTTTTTAAAAATCAAATATGTTTCATTCATAATAACTAATGTACACTTTATTTCATTACATTTTTGTAAATGTGTGTGAGTGTTTATATTAGAATTCATAGTTTTTCATTTTCTTGTATATGTAGTATAGAAAAAGTATAGTAATCGTCGAAAAATTCGAACTACCGATTTTGAGTAATCTACATATTTTAGGCCGGCATGAGTTCAAAAAACACATTTTTTTTAGAAATGTCCGTCCGTCTGACGGCAACAAAAATAACTCAGGAACAGTTTGAAATATATGGAAGAAATTTCAATACACCAAAGTTGCATATATCTGTCAAATTTTGAGTAATGTCTGTTCTGAGGAAGTCCGATTGTTCGAATATAAGTTAACACGATAATTACACAACGAAGAGAGCAAAATAGATAAAATTCGGAACTCATATTTAACACTAGATTACCTAAGGCAGTCATTTTGACTGCTTTTTAATTTCAGTTAGAAAAACAATTGTGTATATAATGACACAGCTTCTTAGAATTTTGTGACTTTTTGTACAACATATAAATGCGTTTATTAATCATTGTAGTTGCCTTCCCCCCTCTTGGAAAATTTTTAAAAATCAAATGACTTTTATTATTGAATTGAGAAAATTTCTTATATGAAATCGGAGCCAATCTGATTTATGAAATCAGATCGGCTCTGATTTCGTATAAAAGTTTATATACTTTTTTATTACCGTCACTTGTTCGGTACTTGTTATTCGAATGTTTATGCCAGGCCTGCCATCAGAAAGTCATCAGAAAATGAGGACCCACAAACATCAAATACGACATATTCTAACAAATGAAAATTTTGTCAAGTACGACTTTTCAACAAAAACAAAACAAATAATATGTGTGAAAAATGTCAAAAGTATGTTTGCGGAAGATGTACACATAAAAAGATTTCAACTTACATTTGCTTAAAATGTACAAATAATGAATAAATTATTTTTTGTTCCAAATGAAGTAATTTTTTTTATTGTTAATACTTACTAATAACTTGCTATATGACTGTAAATAATATAAAAATATTTTAAACAAATATCTTTACACATTAGTTATTCTTTCACAATTTAGTCATTTTGACTACTTTAGGTCTATATAGGTATACACTAAGTCTCCGTCTTTCTAGTGTTAAGAAAGTTTGTGGCGAGTTTTCTAATTAGCATTTAAGGGATGGGTAGTCCGGGGCTTTGCAGATTTCAGTATTTGGGAGATATTTTGGGGCTTTACAGATGTTTTTGATGATTTGATTTTGCTGTTGATCGATGAATTTAAAGTTGCTTTTTGCAGCGTATCGCAAACAGGGCAGGTATAAGTGAGAGTACTGAACATAAATAAGCTGCATAAATAAATAATTTGTCTTTCCTAGTCATTTTCGAGTTCCCTGAGATTAAGAGGAAGAATGTTCTAGCTAGCTCATGGAACTTGTTTTTTAGTATGTATAAAGTAGGATATCCATGTGAGTTTTCTATCCAAAATAACGCCAAGATATTTACAGTTATAAGACCACGGGATAAATTTGTGGTGCTTAGCTAACATTTATGGCAATTTTCCATTAAAAAATATAAAAAAAACAGCCTACCAGCTTTTTAATGTGACGATTCAGTGCAATTTGCATGTAATCGATGTTTTTGTTTTTTTCTAAAGGCCTTATCACACGGCATAATATCTTCGGCACTTTCCGTCAGCAAATGACAAGGAAAATGGCGTCACTTGTGTGACGTCACTTCAAAGTTTCACATGATTGGTTGAATTTCGTTTGCGGACAATATTTCAGACAACATTTTCGAGCTGATTCGAAAGAGTTGTCGTATATGAAACTTGCTTGACCGGTTTTCGAGGGTAGAAACAGAAAAGTGCTGGTGAAATTTCACCAACACTTTTCCGTTCCCGAAAATGTTGTCTGAAATATTGTCTGCAAACGAAATTCAACCAATCATGTGAAACTTTGAAGTGACGAAAGAATTAATTTTTTAAATTTGAATGAATTAATTTTTTTTATTGTTAATTCTTACTAATAGCTTGTTATATGACTGTAAATAATTTAAAAATATTAAAAATTAATTTTAAACAAATTTCTTTACACATTAGTTATTCTTTCACAATGCAGTCATTTTGACTGATTAGGGGCAATAGAGGTATACACTACGTCTCTGTCTTTCTAGTGTTAACAGTAGTGTAGATACCAGCCAAATTTTGGATCAAATGCAAGTACAGACAGATTGTCGATCACTCTGTACTTTCAGAAGCATGCAAACTCAAATCGTAAATGACTTAAATGTATCAAATTGAGTATGGTATTTTGTCTACTTGAGCTACCCTACTGCAGTCAAGAAGTGTCTAAATTAGATTTTCGACTGCTGTTAATAGCCAAATAACTCGCCAAAGATGACACAACAGATTCAGTAAGAATGGTAAATCCATGCCAAAAGTTAATATTTCATAACTATTGTATCCAGTACTATGTAAGGTGTTCTCGGCTGCTGTTAATAGCCAAATAACTCGTCAAAGATGACACAATAGATTCAGTAAGAATGGTAAATCCACGCCAAAAGTTAATATTTCATAACTATTGTACCCAGTACTATGTAAGATGCTCTCTGGCATAACAAATGCATTACAGAGAATGTGAGAAAGTTCTGGAAAGACCTCTCCCATCGTTTTTTAAAAACTTTATATGTTTTTGTTTAGTTTCATTTACTTTAAGTACTTCTTTTATTTACAGGAATTATATATATTCTATTTCCTTTCTGTGAATTTTTTATATGTTTCATTCTTGTTTTATTTTATGTCATGCCGCATTGTAAGTGCTTGTTTCTTTTAAATCCGCATAATCAAGCATAGAAGCATATGGAAATGACTGACCCCTTCTTTTCTCTTGTTCCAAAAGGATAAGATGCAAGCTTCAGACTAGGTTAAAGTTTAACCAGTTCGTTTGAAAATTCAGAAACACCGGCTTATTCCCGGACTTCGTATTTCACCTGATATTCACGGATTATTGGCGATCCCTGCCGGATCTGGGTTAATCCTGCTCAATGCGGAATGCCGCTAACACCCAACCCACGAACGCGCGATCCTACCAACGAACGAGCATAATCCCTCACGGAACATCAAACGACATAAATTAAGAGCCAGTGTGGGGGGTCCCAGCAGCCACCAATACAACTCCATTAAGTGTTCGAAAAAACAAAAGCCCCCCTCCCCCTCCCCCTTTTCAACCCTGCCGGCACAGGAATGCCAAGCAGAGACAGGCACGGAGGTGGAAAGGAAGAATTCCAACCTGTTGCGCAGACGATTCGGCGCACGTGCCATTCTGCTGACCGACAACTTGGGTGGTCTGAGAACGTCGGGGTGGTCCACGCGGGACAGTAGTGAGTAAATGTTTTCCTGTACACACCGCCCGCAACCCCCCGCGGGGCCCGAGTTTAGGTGTCCCGTGCAATTTGCAGGTCGAAATCGTTTGCACAAAGAGGAGGAATCACACGCGCGGTCAGGGGGTCGCTCGAAAATGGACTGCAGCTCGCACTGAATTAAGTGTGTGCATTTACTAAATTTGACTGGTAATGTTGATAAATCTCATGCAGCATCACAATTGCAAGGGGCGGGGGCCGTTTCACGGGTCCCTGAGTATGTTCTAGGTAAAGTACAAATGTCCAGACGATTTTGGTTCCGGATGGGTGTCTTCGATTTATTTGCTGGGGGGGGGGGGGAGGGGGGGGGTGTTACGGTTGTGATTTTAAAGCAAGATGATTTGTTGTGGTACGTAAAAATCGGTCAGGTGGGAAGGGAAATTTCGAATTGCAATGGAATTCGATTCGTTTGAAACTGATAGCACTATAGTAAAACATGTCTCCAAAAATTCGCATTTTCAGAAAAACCCAGATTAAAAATAAATAATTCAGTGAGACAAAGAGATAATTAAAGAAATAAAACAGTAACATTTAATTTTTAACAGTTTTAAGACTATTGTTGTTGTTATTTATAATACTTTACAAGCCCGTTGGCAGAAATCTGTCAGCGATTTGAGCCTAAATTAGCGTCCCTTGTTTTTTCAGTAGCAGCAATTAGAGCCAAAAGTACGACTTAGCTACTTCATATTCACTTGCACAAACCCTTTGTACAGGGGGGCACATGCACATTAATTACAGATAGAACATATAATAATAACCATGCCCGAACCAGGACTCTAACCCGAGACGGGATCACGTGGGAGACACGCTACCCCTATGCCAGGACATCGGCAATTTTAAGTCTACAAATACTGAAAACGAATGTTTATCTTAATTATAGTAATTTCATTTCCATATAATTCCTTTCTCCGTTTTAATAAATTTTTAAAATTTGATACAAAAGTTGTAATAATATTTTTATTACTATTTCTTTCTTTCTTTTTTTCCGTTCTTTCAAATCCTTCCATTGCATGCTTTGATCAATGTTAAAATGAAGATTTTTAAAAATATTTTTTTAACCATCGTCGAAGTAGGAAGAGTGTGTGTGTGTGTGTTTCAGCATTTATTTTGTAGTGCATACACTTTTTAATTTATAAACGCACTAATTGCTATTGATTCTGTGAAATTCAGATTTTTCAGCTTTATCTCATTCTGTAGTGAAATTTTTAATAAAAGCGTTTCATTTTAAATATTTAGATATCAGAAAAATCAATATTCAGAGAGAATAAACGAGCAGCCACAGACAGAAAAATAAAAAATAAATCGTAAACAATTTTAATCATTTTATTTATTAACAATTTCTCAGTGCCTTAAAAATAATTCCATTACTTAATTAATTCATTTTAAGATATCTAATTAGGTTCGGCGGGAACTTTTTGGAAAAACGAAAATTTCAATTTTTATAAGATGCTTTTGACTTTAAAATGATCAATAAAAGTGAAATTATTTAAATATATATGTAGCTTTTGATAAAAAAAGAAGATTTTGATGTAAATATTAGCATTTATTTATTAAAACTAAGATTGTTCGGGAGAAAAAAAATGGTTAGTTTTTTTTTCCTTGTAACATTTCCTGTGTAATGTACCTTAGAATGTAACTAACTATTATCTAAGAATTATGTTCAAAAATAAAATTTTTATATATAAAATTATCCATGAAATGTTTCCATGGTTTTTCCCACAAAATCCATGAGGTTTTTTCAACAATATTTACATCAAACAATTATAAATTCACTTCTAGAACTTTCAGCATCAAATCCATAATTCATCGTATTCTATATAACACAAAGGACCGCGGTAGCCTGGTGATAAGGTCTCGGCTTCGGAACCGGAGGGCTCCAGGTTCGAGATTCGATTCCACCGAAGAACTCTCGTGTGAGAGGGTCTCTTGCACGTTAAATCTGTCAGGCAAAACGTCCTCCAGCTGGTGTGGATGCCTGTTCAGGTGTCGACCTCGTCATCTGACCGTGGTTCAAAAGGACGAGGTCAGTCCCCAAATAGCCCTAGTGTTGCTTTACAACGGGACGTTAATATAACTGAACTAAAACTAAAACATCTACATAACACAACGAGCACTTCTTATAAATTTCATTAATATATCTTGATTATTTTTTGAGATATGGCGATACACGAAGAAAAAATAATTATGAAAGAGAAGGAAAAAAAATAACTCGTTCTTCTGATAATGCACTTAAAACTTTTAAATACTTATAATTAAGCATCACTTTTGTGTTAACAGTTTGCTATAACTTGGCATCTAATTGACATAGAGACAAAATAAAGATATCATTGGAAACAGAAACGTATCTGTTTTTTGAAACTACAAAAAAACATCTATATAAATAAAAATGAATGTTTGTCTGTATGTCTCTTATGAGCGGCCGTACCGCTTATCCGATTGCGATAAAACTTATCACTTACAGTTACGCGAAGGCTATAGGCATAATGCAATCATCTTAAGTATAAAAATATTTTCAGATCTATTTACGGCATCTATTAACCGTGGATTAACCGCCAAATAACTCGCCAAGGAGGCACAACAGAGTCAGTAAAGATGCTAAATTCTAGCTAGACGTTAATATTTCGTAGCTATTGTATGCAAATGTATGTAAGTCGTTCTCTGAGGTAATAGTTTTATTAGAGAATTTGAGAGAAAGTTTTAGGAGAACCATTTTTATAGGTTTTAAATTTTAACTAAATATTTAATAACATTTTGGCGTTTTTTGCTCTAACTTTTGAAAATGTTATAGTACAAATAATTTTGCATCATCTTAGTTTTCAAAAAATTATCTTTTCAATACATTAAGATTTTACGGTATAAATATATTTTCTGCGTTTTATCAACTTTAAAATAAAATATATTAATCACATTTTTTAACAGTAAACTTGAGAACTTAACTTAATTCGAATACTAACCGAATCAAGAGATACAATGTCTAGTTTCTTTCATTACCCTTCTGAAAGAACACCAAGCATTACAATTCTAAAAGAATACTCAAATCTAATAAATAAAAATAAATATTTGTTTGTAGAATCGACTAATAAAAATAGAATAAATACTATTTATTCTTCTGCTTTATATATCCTTCGATTTCAATGAATGTATTCATTGCCAACAAGAAAATAAATATCATTCTTCCTATCATTCTTAATTAAACTTTTCAAATTCCAAACGATACTTCCAAGGTTATTTTTTCTGCGGTAGCCATGCGCCGGGTACCAGCTAGTAAATAAATAAAATACAATAAAAATACGATTTTTTAAAAAATCTAGATTCGTATTCCTAACCTAATTGGATACTTTAATAAGAGCATTCCTTCTATAGCTAATTTTTAGTACATCAGCTTTGAAATAAAACAGTTCAAATAATAAAAAATAACATTTCAAAATAAACAGTCACACACATCTAAAGTGACCGTCACTTAAGTTTCTTTTTAAAAAAAATAAAGGAAAAAATTACTTATATTCTTTTTGGTGGAATGCATTGTTGGACAATTCTATACAATGACTGAATTAAGGGCCTTGAAAGAATATTTATTTTCCAACGAGCACTTAAAACTCAACTAAAATCTAGAGAGATTAGTCTCCACAAAACTTTCTCGTATACACTTTCATAACGATGCAACACTAGAGAACGCCTTGCACCAACTCCTCAAGTACAAAGCCTTCAGACGGCTATAATAAGTCATCTAAAGAAGTTTAACGATCTCAACAGGAAAAGGATGTAGTTTCAAGCTTTCTCTACAGTAAACGCATCGTTGGGTTATTATAAACTAGCCGCCTTTGGCGACCAGCTGGTTAGCCATGAGTAAAGCGTTCTAAAATTTTCAATTAAATCACATATTCATTAGCCTTGAAGTGATTCCGGGCATTGATTGACCTGAAATTAGTATTTTCTTTAAGATGATGGACGGAAAGTTCTAAAAGTACACCTTTTCCTAATAATATTCTTTAATTTTATAAATCAGTCAGTTTTAACCATCGGTTATGCTTCCAAAATATTAAAAAAAATTTCGCTGATGTTGCCAAAATATTAAATATGCTTTTTTAAAGATAGCGGGAATGGGAAAAAAAGTACTAAATTAATGATACAGATATTGCAAACGATTACATAAATATGCCATTAAGTCGGGATTTCAATGCATATCCTGTCAAAATTCAATCAGGTTTACCGTAAATAAAGAAGATTTATTGAGTTAATGTTATAGATATTGCAAACGATTGTAGAAACCTTTGCTTTGCATTTATTTTTTAAAGAAAATATCACATTTTATATTTCTTTTATTTTATCCCGTCACGTGCTGAAAGTTACATTTCTGTAGATTTATTTTGCGATGATAATTTTTTTTATTTGAACTTCTGGCATTCTTTTATTTTATCTAGTCACGTGCTACAAAAACGGTTAAAATATTTCTTTAAAAATTCGTTAAAAATAGAAGCTTAAGTTATACATTAAAACACTGATACCATTAGAAGGCTAATTTTTTAATCTTTAAATGGATGTAAAAATCATGTTTATGCGATCATATTTTCGGAAGTTATAGCGGAAAATCGTCGAAATTTCGCTTAAATTTTAATTAATTCAAATTCTAATTAAAAATTCGAAAAAAGGGCTCCGAGGTGCACATTCCCGACCTCCAAGGTATACATGTACCAAATTTGGTAGCTGTAGGTCCAACGGTCTGGCCTGTAGAGCGCCAACACACACACACGCACACACACACACACATTGAGCTTTATTATAAGTATAGATTACTTTTTCAATCTTTACATAGTATAAAATCTGAAGTCTCCTGAAAGTGTCTGTTTATTTGATCCACAAAAACTCGAGAAATAGCGAACGGATATTAGAGATATTTATACCATTTCGAAGATCATTGGGTCGATCTTATTTTAGCCCACCTTTGGCGACTTTTTCAAAATCTCGCCAAATAATCAACGATAATGATTCCAAAATGGCAACCCTGACAACATCTGAGGAAAAATGCGGCAACCCTACGGAGCGCTTATTTTGTACGTCCGATCGCTGCGAAGTCTAATACCCACCCACTAATCAAATATTTTCGATTTGGCGAGATTTTGAAAAAGTCGCCAGAGGTGGGCTAAAATAGGATTTTACCAGATCATTTATTAGGGAAGGTTTTAGTTTATTAAAGTCATATCGAAATAATTAATGGAGTTTTATAACTACGATTTTAACTGTTCCGCACATGCCCGAAAACCCCATGCCCTTACGTGCAAATGAGCTGTGGTATGAATACGCGATATTTTGTTTGTTTGTTTATGTTTGATTTTAAACTGCGATTTAAATCTCATTATGCCCAAAAGAAAGAAATCCAATCTTGGCCAGAGCACATTAAATCCAAAAAGGTTCGTTCTATATAAATTGTTTTGTAGCTATTTTTGATAATTTCTAAATATATTTTATATTTGTTTAATAGCACGTACGATGTTTGATGTTGCCCATGTCATATCAGGTGGAGAATGGATTTAAGTTTAAAGTTAATTTTTCTTCTTGAATGCTATGCCACGGGCAACTCCGTGTGGGTACTACTAGTCACTTTATAATACTTTTATGCTATAATACTTTTTAAAATTCAAATCAGACTCTTAAATCTTAATTCTAACAATTATGCTATGAAATATCTACAAAATGTATCATTTGAATGTAGCTATAAAACTCTAACTTAAGAGTATCGTAGAATTTAATATATATTATTTCTCCCTTTTTTTATAAAAACATGAGCATTCGTAAAATAATTTAAGTTTTAATTAAAAACATTTTTGCTTGAGGTATGTAAGTTTACACAAAAACAAAAAATCGAATTAAGAGATATTTTGGGGTACAATATCTATAACTTTTCTCATAAATCTTAAAATTGGTTTAACTTTGTCATGAATAAGAAAGTTAAACCATTTTATGTAAAAACATTTTATTTGAAGTCTATAAGGTCATACCAGTAGAAAAATTTTAATAAAAAGATATTCCAGGGTGCAATAACTATATAATTTCTCTGATAAATTTTAAATGGTCATGAATAAAAGCAGTTTAAATCATTTAAATTAAAAAGATTTTAAAATATAGTATGCAGGCTTTGACAAGATGCAAAACTGATTCAGAGCTATTCTGGAATGTAACTATTACAATTGTTTATAAATTTTATAGAAAATATCAAGAATTAGATAATTTAAGTCATTTACTCAAAAAGATTTTTACATGATAAAAGCAAGTTAAAGCTTTCTAAATTTTTAAATGAACTTCAACTGTGTGAGCAAATTTATTTTAAGCAAGGCAAGTTAGAAAGGTACATGCAGAAAGGACATAGCAAACATACATGTTATATAAGATGCACAGAACATCACTAATTAACTTTATTATATATACTTTACTACAAAGTACATAAATGTAAATTATCAGAATACAGTCATATTTCTTATTTCATTCCATATTTCTGACAACATCTTCTCCAAAATACAGTTCACTGACATGTGAAAGTGTGGATGATAAATTAAAATTAATCAACGATGGAATTATATATACAATTATTTTTAAGATATAGTTAAATGCTTACGAATTAAAAAATGTTATCGCATTATAATTTCCTTTAATGTATGTTTTCAAAATTTATGAATTCAGATGTGGCATTTATCATGTTTGAATCTATACTATTTGGTTATACAGCTGGTTCAATAATTGCTGCTACAACAATAGTGAAGTGAGTGAGTTGAATATTAATTAAAACATAAATTATTAGGAAAACAGATTGAAATTTTCGTTGTTAAATATAGGAAATTAACTAGTTATAAGAAAAAAAATGAAATATATTTAAAATTGTACTTTAAAAAGGCATTATATTGTTGCTAAAGATGTTTGTCAATAGTTATGTGGCAATTATTATCGAATCAATTTTTCATTTTATTAATAAATTAAAAACCAATTCTATGAATTTAAGCTGAAACATGATTTTGCCGTTGGAAGACTTCAGATTCGAAACAAACAGAAAATGGAATAAACTGTTACTAATAAGTCTATTCGCTAAAAATGTAGAACTAAAAATGTAGAGTATTTACACATTCAAATTGAAAGTTATCTTTTGAGAAAGTTACTGAATAGCTATACATTCTCTTGAACTTTTGCTTGGCTTGAAATCATTACGAAGGAGCCATGCTATGCCCATTATGTCCACTATGCCTTGAACTTTTCGAAGTTGGGAAATTTAAAAATGACTTGAATTTTTGAATCATTATCATAATTTCCTTTTACAGTTGGAAATTCAACAGTGGAAAGGCAATATATAATCGACAAAATATCTATTTATGAAAAATACGTTGTTGTTGTTTTCAGATAGAAATACAGAAGATGGGAAGCTACTTCCAACGGTTGTATGCATTCTATGCATCTGTAACATGCAGCCATCTGTTACACGTCAGACTTCTTCCTATGGCTCATCATGCATCATTCCAGATAGAGCTGAGGTTTTGTACTTTAAGAGATGTTGCTTTCACTGCATTCGTGTAGATTTGATATGAAATATTAATTTTTGAAGGGAATTTGGCATTTTTACTAAATCTATCGTGCCATCCTCGGCGAGTGATTTGTCGATTAATCAATCTGTGACAATCTTTCACAATATCCCAAAATCGAATTTGCATTTTAGACGAGTTTTACCATCCTATTCAAACAAAAATTTGATACATTGTAGTCACAATCAATCAATGCAGTCCCAAAAACATGTTCCAAATTCGTGTAGAATTGATACGAAATATTAATTTTTGAAGAGAATTTGGCATTTTTACTGAATCTATCATGCCATCCTTGGCTAGTGATTTGTCGAATAATCCGTGGCATACCTTAACAATATCCAAAATTCGCATTAGCAGTTTAGACAAGTTTTACCATCCTATTCAAACAAAAATTTGGTACATTGCAGTCACAGTCAATCAATGCAGTCAATTTGGCGTTAACAGTCACAAAAGCCTGTACCACGTTCGATAGATTTAAGATACTGTATGTATGAGCTATCGCGTTTACATATTTCTATGAGTACAACAGACGATAAATCCCTGACTGGATTTAGCACAAAATTTTATAAATGGATAGATTATAGATATTGAATCGGAGTACTGAATTTTATTTATCTAGCTTTTTTCATTTTGTAGTTATCTTTTAAACTTATATTCAAACAGCTGAACAGACGAATTTTTTCTGAACAGATTTTACTCAAAACTTGACAAACTCTGGAAATTTTTAGTAAAGCCCGTATACTAAATTTCTACCATTTAGCTCAAAGCATTGTTGACTTAAATTTGTCACATACAAACAGACAGATGGAGGGACATTTTCGAAAAGTGTGTTTTTTGAATTCAGAAAAGTCTAATAGGTAAAGGTTCGTCAGAATCTCGAATTCGAATTTTTTTCGATTACTATTCTATCTCTTTACAACATATGCCAGAAAGTAAAAAATTAAAGAATTTTTACTTTAATTAAAGATTTAAAGTAAACTAAAGAATTTAATTAAAAAATTAAAGAAAAAAGTAAAGAATTAAAATCAATTTTCTGTTTTGATTCCAAAGAGAACCGAATTTAATTTAATTTAACTCGAAATTCAAGGATTTAAAGGGGAAAAATCTAATTTCCGTCTAAATCAAATGGTAGTAGTAGTAATAATAATAATAATTTCCAAAGCTGTACTGAACATGCAAGTTTCCTATATAGGACTATATATTTTTTATTTTGTTGATTTCTAGTTCTTTTTGATGACAATAAATTCTTCAAACTCACTAAAGCTGAAATTAAAAGCGGATTTGTAAGTTAATTGGCCTAACTACATCAATTCCTTCTGTATAATGAGCAAACCAGTTGATAGTCAGTGGCGACTGGTTTATCGTTGCTATTTTAATTCTTTTGTGATAAGAATTCTGTATAGGCTTGGTTTCTCAAACTCGCAGGGTTGGATGTTTAAATAAGCAAATCAGGCAGTTGCCAAAAGACCTTATAACCTTGAGTACTTAGAATCTCGAGATTTTTTTTTTTTTCCATCTTCTTTTGCGAAAATTTTAATTAAAAAGGGTTACTTGCTTTTATTAAATTTATGAAGGTCATCCAACGTATTAAAATTAAAAGCAAGTGTAATTTCAATTACAAAGCTTTCTTCTAAAGATTTTTTTCACGAATTTTTTTCCAAATTATTCTGCAGATATTGTCTTTTTTTGTGGCAATTTAATTTCGTGCTTTTTCATAATCTTCAAAGATATTGTCACCCATTTTATCCAATTTAAAATCACGGGCAATATCTATTCATAGCAATTTTCTAAATCTTGTTTTTTTTTTTCTTTTTTTCCCCAAAGTAAAGATGTTTGGCTCCATATATGGGCATATTTCTTTATTTCTTTTTTTTTAATTCCGGCATTGCAGGATAATGTAATGTAGTGTTTTTTTAATTGATAAAGATTGCGACTGCCCATTTTATTAAAATTGAAATAAAGTATAATACCGATTGCCTAGTATTTTTTTCTCACGATTTTTGTCTCCAAATTCGTTTGCATGTTATTAATAATTACAATTTTACGATAATTTTCGGCTAATTAAGTTTTTCTCCTTTAATTCCTTTACAATAATCGTAGTCGTCCAACGGTTTTTTAAATTAAAAAAAGATTTATCTTCTATTTCCGAATAATATTTGTCATGTCTTGAGGAAAAAAAACCCACATAGTTTTAAAAGCACACAAAGCATTTATTCACAAACAAAGACAGCAATTAACATTAAACAGAGATATAAAAAATAAGGTTTAAAAGTTTGAAATCTTTTTCAAAATTTCAATATTTTAAATTTCAAAACCAAACAGTAAGATTCATCTACCATCTTGATGCAACATGCTGATCAGCAGCCTACGATAATTCCTTAGGGAATTTTAGACAAGAAATTTTAGCTGAGCATGCGCATAGCATGTTAACGCGCATCTAGGATCTGTAGTTAGAATAATGTGAGACCCTTTTAAGTGTTGTGTGTAATGTTGTTCGTGTGGCGTCTTCAATGTTAAATAATGTGTTAATAAAATA
This sequence comes from Argiope trifasciata, assembly GCA_026543055.1. Classification (NCBI taxonomy): domain Eukaryota; kingdom Metazoa; phylum Arthropoda; class Arachnida; order Araneae; family Araneidae; genus Argiope; species Argiope trifasciata. Next base: position 103,608 of record JAPMOQ010027631.1, on the reverse strand, counting down.
TTATTGGTCATGATTGCCTATTTACTGTGCCCAGTGTATGTGAAAACTTTATTCAAACATTTAAAAATGCTAAATATCAAGAGTTCTGGATCCGGCCATCACACACTGAACATAAGCATAATATCCCTTCCTTTCCCGCCTCATCCTTTCTTTTTATTCAGCCTACGCCCATCTCTCACTTCATTTTAACTCCAAATAAAGCCGAAAAGGTTACAGCAAATTGGGCTTTAGAGCGACTTGCCTTTAAATGAATAACAGAAGGTACATATTCCTTGTAAAAAAAATTCGCAGTTTAAATTCGCTTTCACAATTTATCATTTCTTTTCTTTCGTTTATTTAAAAAAACATCTATACACAGTATAGAACTCCCCGGGGGGCACCTCGAAATGAGGATGAGATGCTTCCAGTATGGTGGTTGGATCTCGCCAATACGGTGGGCACAATAAAAGGTGGGGATTCTGACACTCCCATCGATGACGGAACGTACTCCCTAAGGCAAGGGGTGTACCGTGGCCGGTAATGGCCCTTAGGACTCAACCATAGTTCCCGCCAGTGTTGCTGTAGTGGCGGTTCGGTCATTCAGTCTTGGGTGGTTAATCCGTATACCTTAAGGCAGTGATGGGGAAACTACGGCCCGCGGAAAGGTTTAATCCGGCCCGTTTAAGAGTGCCGTCGTGAGAATGTTTGAACCCATTCTTACTTCGTAATGTGGCGACCCGCATAAAAACTACCTGCGGCAGTATTCAAAACACAATAGTATTCTGGACAAATCCATCCGACCTAAACAGCTAACTCCTCTTCACTCGAAACTTCCAGACACTCTAGCATTTTCGATTCATTGTTTTGTTTTTCCGAAAGAACCGCAAAACTCTAATTCCCGAACAATCCTTGCAGGTAGGTATAAATGCAAGCGAGGCCGCCCGAAGATCAGTTAGTTAGCGACTTAGTCAGTCATCTGCAACGACCCGCTGTGACTCGAGTAATTGTTTGTGTAATCCCCGAAACTCCCACTGCCTCAACAAACACCGCACTTAGTTCATCTTATATATGCGAACAAATCTTTTCAACAATGAAGCTTAGGAAAACTTCTTTAAGAAACAGAATTACAGATGAGCACCTTTCATCAGTTTTAAGAATTTCTGCTTCGCAAATGGAACCGGACTATGATGAAATTTTGATAAAACAGTCTCAATTTCATTTTTCTCATGCACCATTAACCAGTAATGACACCAGAAAATAAAGTGATAATACTTCACATCAAGAACTACACTAAATTCATTTTATATTTTGTGCTCATAATTTTCTTACCTTTTGTTTTTTTACTATTAAAATAATAAGTGTATGTAATAATATATGTATATGTTTATAGAACACATAAATTTTTTAACGATTAAGCATTATTCTTCAGCCCGTTCCGATCGTCTAGTTATTACAAATGGCGCGTCTTAAAAAAAGTTTCCCCACCACTGTCTTAAGGCCTTATCAAACGGTGAAATATAGTCTGCACTTTCCGTCAACTATATTCCATTTCTAACCTCGGAACCAGTCAAGCAAGTTTTTCATAATCGACAACTTTTTCTAACCAGCTAGAAAATGCTGACAATAGTGATGAAAATATTGTTCGCAAGCGAAATTCAACCAATCATGTGAAACTTTGAAGTAACGTCACGATGACGTCAATTTCTGCTGACGGAAAGCGTCGACGATATTTTACCGTGTGATAAGGCCTTTAGTGTCAAGTTGGAGGTCAGTGATGTGACTACACACAGTATAGAGAAAGCATAGTAATCTTCAAATAGTTCGAACTCGAAATTTTGTGGAATGTCCACACTTTAGACCACCCAGAGTACGAAAAATGCATTTGTGGAAAATGTTCGTCTGTCTGTGACAAAGATAACTCAAAAACGCTTTGAGCTGGACGTATGGAATTTAGTATACGAAACATTAAGAACTTTTATTGAATCCGTCATGTCATCCGTGGGAAGTTTCTTCGCGATTAAACCCTGGCATGCGGTTAACAGCATGCTAAAACAAAGTTCGTATTTCGGGAGCATTTTAGGCTACAGATTGAAAATAAAATTTGACACAAAACTGCAATTGTAGTCACAAAACCCCATATTAACTTTGAATTTTTTAAACTCACAGTGTTTTTGAATTCCGAGGCAACACGTTTCTGAAAGTACAGACCAACAGACAGTCTACTCCACAACTAGATTTGGCTCAAAATTTGACCGATGTCTATACTGTAAATGTTAAATCTGTGCACCTAATTTTATCTCTTTAGTTCCTGCAATTTTGTAATTATCGTGTTACCGTATATAAGAACAACTGGATCTCCTATAAACAGATTTTACTAAAAATTTAAAAAAATTCTGTGAAGACAATATACCAAATGTCAACTGTATAGCTGTTAACATTTTTTTTTATTATTATATGTTTCACAAACAGACAGACGGACTTTTTCCAAAAATCCATTTTTCGTACTCGGGATAGTCTAAAACATGGGAGATTTGCAAAATTCTCTGGATAGAAATTTTTGACAATTATTATATTTTCTTTAAATTAAGTATACGAAAAAGTAAAAGATTAAATACAAGCGAAACTTAAGGAAGTAAAAAAAAGTTCTACATCCCTGTCACAGGTAATCTGGTGTTTAAATTGAAATAATAATACTAAGTTAACAATGTCAAATCAATTATGCTGTGAAACAACGTTAATGATTGAAAAAAAATCAATTTTGTTGTCAATCCACTACATAGGCATGAAATAGATAAAAAAGCATAGTTGAAGCAATGCGCTAAAAAGAAATAAATTATAAAAATTTTATATTTATATGGAGAAGATTTGTAATGACTGAAAAGTTTCTAAAATTTCTCTACATGTAGAAAGAGATTACACCAGTACTATCTCTAAATTTTTGACATTTGTCCTACTTAAGTTTTCTTATCTTATTTTCTAGACCAGAAGCTGGCATATAATGAAAGTTAGCCAAGTTTGTTTCTTAAGGCCTTATCACACGGCGAAATATCATCCGCACTTTTTGTCAGCAACGACAACGAAAGTGACGTCCCTTGTGTGGCGTCACTTCAAAGTTTCACATGATTGGTTGAATTTCGTTTGTGGACAGTATTTCCGTCAATGTCGTCGGCATTTTCAAGATGTTTAGAAAAAGTTGTCAATGATGAAAAACTTGCTTGACCGGTTCTTGAAGGTAGAAACGGAAAGGTGCGAACGATATTTTGCCATGTGATATGGCCGTTATTTTCACAAACCACCCTCGTTGCCCGAAAAAAAGAGGAATTACTCATAAGTTAAAATAATAACCTGGGGTTGTAATTTATCCTAACATTCTGGCATACTTTCTAATAAAGATAATATACCCAGCACCTCCTCCCATCAGCATAAAAATTGTGGTCTTTAAGCGTAGGCAATAAACTTGAAGCTTATTAGATTTTTAATATTTTCTCCTTTAAAAAAGTAAGAGCATGGAAATCATCAAAAGATCGCGATAAACGTCCATGTTTCAGACCCCCGAAGATCCAATTTTTGTATTTACATCTGTCTATGAACACGATAATTTAAAAACGCATTGAGCTCGATGGGTGAATTTTTGTTTATGATCCTTGCACCATATTTGCTGAATTCTATTAAATTTAGAGCGAAATCCATTTAGAGAACATCTGTCTATCTGTCCGTTCGTGTAAAAGTGAACAAGATAACTACAGAACAAAAAGAATAAAAGTATCAACTTTAGCACACAGATTTGACATCTGAATATTAGCTATATATCCGAACATTTGAGGGATTGGTCGTTTGTCGAATGACAAACTTTCGCACGCATGTAAACACAGTGACTGAAATTAATAGAATCATATTGTGACTACATCAAAAGTTTTCAGATAATTTCGGTTCTAATTAATTTCTGAAAAAGTTATAAAAGTACACGTTCTATTTTCTGATACTTCTGTACTAAAAGCATTCGAAAGATTTATTGGCAAAGATCGCACACTAGGCCTTATCACACGACAAAATATCTTCGGCTCTTTTTGTGAGCAAACGACAACCAAAGTGACGTCACTTGTATGACGTCATTTCAAAGTTTCACATGATTGGTTGAATTTCGTTTGCGGACAATATTTCCGACGACATTTTCGAACTGGTTAGAAAAATTTGTCGATTATGAAACTTGCTTGACCGGTTTTTGATGGTAGGAACGGAAAAGTGCTGACGAAATTTCAAAGTGTGATAAGGCCTTAATTGACTGTTTTTTACTATTATTCGCCAATGGTATGCGGTTATAGTCTGTGTATTTTCTGTTGGCGCTTCAAGGTCACATTTTCTACCGGATTACTGGACAACCAATAACGAGGTAGAAAATGTGATCTTGAAGAGCTTACAGAAAATACACAGACTATAATAATACACGAATACATTTATTAGAGAATATGCGGGAATGTACCAAGTATCGTTAACGGTTTCAGCAAAATGGTTTGCTGTTCTAGCTGATTTCCAAAGTAACGGGAAGGTGGAAGGATTCAGGCAACAATCACCTCTGAACCAGTACCTCCCAATGATATTACTCACGACATGGGGAACTTTGAGACCACGACATATTTATACGCGCACCTGTCATTACATTCTTCGGCCTGCGGAGTTTGAATTCGGAACTTAAGGGATGTCAGTCCAACGCCCTACCAACCAGGCTACCCTGGTCTACGCTTCTGAGTAATCACGTTTACATGCATGTGAAATAGCAAACCGATGGATAGTCAACTTTTGACTAAAAATGGTTCAAAATTTAATATAAATTTGAACTTTAGGAGATAAATCTTTATACCAAATTTTTTTTATCTATGCACGTTATATTTAGTCATTATCGTATTCATTTGTATCACAACCCCCGATTATTGGGGGTTGTGTTTGTACTCGGATAGATTGCCTTCCCTTGAATGTATTTGCCCCAAATTTAATTGAAACTTCAGATTTAATGTAAAAATCCCATATCAGATTTCTTCGGTATGGCTCGAAGCACCTTTGAGTTACAGTGTTCAGAAACAAATAAACATAATTTTTAAAAACGGTTTTTTGTTTGTTTGTTTTTTTAATTTAACGAAGCGGGAAGCGTGGGGATTCATCAACATCCCAAAGTCGAATTTTTTGACGGTTACAATGCTTACATTGTATTTCGTATATGAGAAAATAAAATAAAAAAAACAAGTAATATAAAAAAATTCAATTCAATTCCTATTCCTTAATTTTTATACTATTTATGATCAGATGTCGCGTCTGTAATCTCGGATCTTGGCAACAACGACGATTTGGCGACTTTGGTAACAAAATTGAAATTGCTACAAAATTTTAATTAATGAATTAATATTTGAAAAAAAACTGCATTAACATCAAGTATTATCTACTACAATGATTGAAAATTTGTACATATATATATATATATATATACAGGGTGTCCCAAAAAGATTGAAACGCGCTTTAATTCTTTAACCGTTAGAGATAAGTAGCTGGTGTAATTTGAAAAAATGTTCAAAATAAGATAGGAAAGAATATGACATTAAGAAAAAAAATCCACCTGTGAATTTTAAAAAGTTACACTTTGTAAATTTTTATACAGCCCCTCTATGCAAATTTGGTCAATTAGAAAGTTTTTCCTTTCCATCCCAGAAGACCATTAAAAATAATTGCATAACTGTATCTTTAAAACTTTTTGAATAATAACACAGAAAAAAATTTGACTTATGTCACTTTTCCATACCACTTGAAAGACCTTTTCGTCGGTGAAAATAGGGACCATATCCAAATTGATAATAGAAATTCTTCGAACAAAAAAAGATAATAAGCGTAAAAGAAATAAAAAATGGCATTTAAATAAAGTCCTTATTGATGGAGTTAAACAGTTTTGACAACATAAGATTGTAAGAAGTGTAACATAAAAAAAAATAATAAATAAAACGAACATTTAAAAAGTTTTCGTTGAGACAGTTTGTTACATTTATAGACTTGTGTGCAGGCGCTCCGTCTTGTTGAAAATACATTTTTTTTTACTAATGACAATGGTGTCGTCTCCAAAGTATCTGTTACTATGCCATTTAAAATAAGTTGCAAATATTTTATAGCTGTAAGTGTTCCTTCATAAAACTCTGGACCGATCAGTTTTCCGTTCCGCACCGTACGGACACAGAAAACTTTCTCTGGTGATGTATTTCTTGTACAAAAAAGGGTTTTATATCATTCCAATAATGATCGTTTTGTGCATTTATGTGTCCATTTTCCGTAAACAAACATTCATCAGTCCAAATAATGTTCTTGACAAAGTTTGAATCTGTGTCCTGTTGGATTAATAACCAATTGGAGAATGCTACACGTCGGTTAAAATCAGAGGGATGGAGTGCTTGAAGTCCATGAATACAAAATGGATGCCAATTGTGTTTTTCAAGTATTCTATGGATTGACGTCCTAGGTAATCCTGTAATTGCACTTGCTTTTCGAATGCTTGATCGGGGGTTGGAAGAAAAATATGCAATAATATCAATTTCTTGGTCTTCATTGAACAAAATATTTCTACCAGGGCCAGGTCTTGGATTAAATGAACCGGTAGTTCTCAATCTTCTCATCATCCGATAAACAAATGTACGTGAAATTTCAGGCAAATAGGGATATCGTCGTCCGAATTCCCGAGCAGTTTCTGCATTATTTCTATTGCAAATAGAATTAACCATTGCTAGTTCAAATAGTTCGTCATTTGTTAAAAGTACCATAATGCAAAAATAGTTACAGTATTTTTACTTCGACAATATGAAACTCAATATCGATGAATGATTTCTAAACTTTATTTTGATATGCACGAGGAAATATTGGTTAAGTTGTACAGGAAAGAAATAATTTTGGAACTAAATAAGTAAATTGAAAAATAATCGTCTGCATTTCTTGAAGTAACTTAAAAAAAATTTAAAAAAACTTTAATATACACGTATTAGAAGCGGTTAAATTCCAGTTAAATGAAAGGCAAAAATCGTCTGGCAGTTAATTTGTTAGAATGTTAGAATTCATGACAAAAATGTGATGAATTTGAAAACAATTAAAATTCTACCAGACTAATTTAACAGTATTTTTCTTTTTTATAAATTTAGCCATAAAAATCTGTCAAATGGCTTTTATTGATTTTCAACGAAATCTTATAAAATTTCTAATGTAAATTTAGAATACATGGCATAAAATTACTTTCCCCTGATAAGATTAAAACTGTATCTTGAATCTACCGTAAATACGCAAAAATGTGTTTTGTAAATAATATAAAAAATTTATGTGTTTATAATGTGTTGCAAATTTACATTTCCATTTTGGTATATGGTCACTAAAAACAGCGTTCAATTTTCAATTACGCATAGCTCACTCAATTTTAAAGATACAGTTATGCAGGTTTTTTTAATGGTCTTCTGGGATGGAAAGGAAAAACTTTCTAATTGTCCAAATTTGCATAGAGGGGTTGTATAAAAATTTAAAAAGTTTAACTTTTAAAAATTCATAGGTGGATTTTTTTTCTTAATGTCATCTTCTTTCCTATCTTATTTTGAACATTTTTTTCAAATTACATCACCTACTTATCTCTAACAGTTAAAGAATTAAAGCGCGTTTCAATCTTTTTGGGACACCCTGTATATATATATACACTGAAGTGACAAAAGTCATGGGATGACTGTTAATATCGTGTCGGTCCTCCTTTTGCCCGGCGAAGTGCAACAACTCGACGTGTCATGGAGTCCACAAGTCGTTGGAAGTCCTCTGCAGGAATATTGAGCCCTGCTGTCTGTATAGACGTCCATAATTGTGAAAGTGTGGATGGTGCAGGAGTTTGGGCACGAACGGACCTTTCGATGATGTCCCATAAATTCTCGATGGGATTCACATCGGGCGATCTAGGTGGCCAGATCATGCGCTGGAATTGTGCAGGATGTTCTTCAAACCAATCGCGAACAGTTCTGACCCGGTGACATGGCGCATTGTCATCCATAAAAATCCCATCGTTGTGTGGGTATGTGAAGTCCATGAATGGCTGCAAGTGATCTGCAAGCAGCTGAACATAACCATTTAAAGTCAATGATCAGTTCAGTTGCACCAGAGGACCGAGTCCAGGCCATGTAAAAACAGCTCACACTATTATGCAGCCACCACCAGCTTGAACAGTGCCTTGCTGACAGTTTGGGTCCATGGCTTCATGGGGTCTGCGCCACACTCCAACTCTACCATCAGCTCGTAACAACTGAAATCGTGATTCATCTGACCACGCCACGGTTTTCCACTGGTCTAGGGACCAGTCGATATGCTCACGAGCCCAGGAGAGTCGCTGCAGGCGATGTCGTGCTGTCAGTAAAGGCACTCGAGTCGGTCTTCTGCTGTCATAGCCCAAGGAAGACAAATTTCTCCGCACAGTCCTATCGGACACGTCTCTCGTACGTCCCACATTGATTCCTGCAGTTATTTGACGAAGTGTTGCGCGTCTATTAACATTGACCATTCTACACAGACGTCGGCTGTCTCGGTCGTTAAGTGCAGGTGGTCGCCCACTGCGCTGTCCATGATGGGATGTGATGCCTGAAATTTCATACTCTCGGCACACTCTTGATACTGTGGATCTCAGAATGTTGAATTCACTAACGATATCTGCAATGGAATGACCCATGCGTCTAGCTCCAACTAACATTCCACGTTCAAAGTCTGTTAATTCTCGTCGTGCAGCCATAAATCACGAAAAACCTGTTCTCATGAATAACTTGAACACAAATGAAAGCTCTGGGCGCGGTATGAGTTGGATTATCGAGGCGCCTAGCCCCAGGGGGGGCTTATCCTCGTTCTTGATAGATTCAGGAAGGCCTAACGGTCAGTATATGCCGTGATCATCTCCGGAGATCCTGGTTATATTGGATTGCAGAGCTGGGTGGGTAGGTGAGGTGGAGTGTGCCAGGACGAGTTTTGATTGGTTGAGGGCAGGGGGGAGTGTGAGGGAGTACGCTAGCCAAGACAGTTGTTAAATTTTAAGTTAAGTTTGAGAACAGATTTAAAAATAAGATAACAAAGCAATTACAATTAGGATATTACAAGGAATTAAATATAAAGTAGAACATTACGGGGTCTTTTAATTTTAACATCTGGGTTGTATTTTGGAATGTCATTAATTGAACTATTGTCAATGTTTTCCAGGTTTTTGAAGAATTTAGTTGCTATTTTCGCGATGAATTTTTTAAAAGGGGGGTAATCAAGACAATAGTACATATCTGTATTATGCATGAAATATCTCATATTACAGAATTGTCTGATAAGTTTATTTTGTTGAATTTCAAGTAATCGTAAATTACTCTTGGCAGCATATCCCCACACTGGGCAAGCATACGTTAGTACTGGACGCAAATAGGCGGTGTAAATAAGTATTTTATTTTGCCTACTCATTTTGGAGTTTCGAGAGATTAAGGGATAAAATTGACGAGTTAGGTCTCGAAACTTTTTAACTGTATAATTGAAATGGGGCTTCCATGTTAATTTATTGTCTAATACGACTCCTAGGTATTTACATTCCTTAGACCACGGGACTGATTGATTTTTAATTTTTAAAGGGGGGTATTTTCTAATTAATTTATTTTTACTGAAAAGAATAGCTTCAGTTTTACTCGCGTTAATTACAATTTTCCAGGTTTTGAACCACTCTTCAAGAGATTTCAGGTGTCTATTAAGAGCTAGCGTAATGTAATTTGGATTTTTGTTTCTTGCTAGTATTGCAGTGTCGTCCGCATACAGACACAACATGGTGATACAAATGAAAGCTCTGGAAAACGAACTGCGCATTTATACGTTTTCGCTGCGATACTACTGCCATCTGTATATTTGCATATTGCTATCCCATGACTTTTGTCACTTCAGTGTATATATATATATATATAT
>JAPMOQ010027631.1:68112-78461 GCA_026543055.1 Argiope trifasciata | reverse complement strand
ACAAACAAACAAACAAACAAACAAACAAACAAACAAACAAACAAACACACACACACACACACACACACACACACACACACACACACAACACACACACACACACACACACACACACACACACACACACACACACACACACATACATACATGCATGCATACATGCATATATTAAGTTCCTTCACCTAATTTGATTGTATAAAAAATATACACAACCTAAAAATATAGTGTTAAAAATATTTGCACACATTATAAACAAAAAAAATTCAAATCATCATTAGAATAAAATTAATTTAATCATATCTTTATTAACATAAAATAATACACAAATTTAATTAGGGATAAAAATTAAATATTTATTTGATAAAGAGTGCCAGATACAGAAAATAAAATAAGTTAATTAACAACAAATGATTTTTACTTTAAATATATTTACTAACAAAATTCAAAATATTAACATTTTTTTGATAAAAGCAATTATCTGAAACCCATGAATTCTTCTAAAAATGCAGGAAACATATTAGGTTCTGATATAAAAGGTGTAAAAGATTTAGAACGCAAACATTCCTTCAAAGTTTCTAATAGATTTGAACAAGAACAATATGCTAAATATCCTTCTTTGGCCATTTGCTCAGCAAGTTCAGTCTGATGATTGTCCATCAACTTTTCATTAAGAACTGCAATGAAGGGTTTATGTTCAATCAGAGATTCTAAAATTGTTCCTGCACCTGCATGTCCAATTACAAACGAAGAATCTCGGATATCTTGAGATAAGCTATCCTTGTATCGAAACCATTCTACTTCAATTATATCACTTTTTTCAGGAAGCACATTTCCCTTCCCTATCTGCAGAACTACTTTTTTGAAACCCTCATCAGCAAGAAGTTTGAGGACTTCTGGTGAAGAGACTATCTGGATGAGGTCATCAAAAGAAGTTGAACCAACTGTCACAAAAACAGACATAGTGAAACAAATAAAAAGAATAGCAAATCTGGAAGAAAAAAAAAATAGAATTAATTATTTGGTTCAACTAAAATTAATTATTTAACAACATAAATTATACATTTCCACAAAAAATTAGTAATATTAATTAGTAAATAAGCACTTTACAAAGGTAGTAACAGAGATGGTACAATCATAAGAGTTTTTATCAAATATTAAAAAATGCATTCCTTTTAAGTGATCACCAAAAGATAACCACATGACTAAAAAAATGCAATGTCAAAAGAAAAATATGTCTGAAGGGGTTTAACATTTTTTGAAAAATGAGGTCATTTAATTACTTCACAGCTACATTAAAAAACGTAGATGAACTTGGCTAAAATAAAGATGGTTAGTTTATGCTAAAACCTGATTTATCGAAAAATTCAATATAAGAACAAAAATTTAAAATGAGTATAACAAGAGAAAATTTAAATTTTTAAGCTAAAATTGATATTTATGATTTTTTTCATATTTAATTTTTTAATTAAAAAACTGGATATAATTTTGATAAATAAAACAGTCGATATAATTTTCAAAAATAAATTTTTTTATAAATAATAAAAAATGTTAATAGATAGCATTAATAATTTAAAACACTTTAACCCTTCTTTGCATGATAATTGAAATTTCTGTCATAAGATTTAGTTTAAAAAAAATCATACTCAAAACAGGTGTGCTATAAATTGGTTGTTACTGGCAACTTTTTTCATAGCTATTGCATACTAAGGAAATACAGCTGGGGAAAAAATCAAATGGCATTATTATTATAATGGGTTTAAACTTGTCATTGCACTGTTCATTGTGGTTGGAAGAAACATTTCTTGTGTATTTTTGTAAATCTATACATATTTATATAAAGATGATACATATATATATATCATTTTTTTTATTTTGTATTGAGCTTAACAAGTAAATTGGCCTGATGGATATTCCCATAATCTTGTTTTTTAATTATTTAATATATTTATACTAGGATTTTTTAAAAACATTTTTTTCTTTAATCTAGGGCATGAATTATATCACCTAATTTACAAAAAAAAGAAAAAGTAATGCAAAGAAAAGTTAATAAATGACTTGTACTATAAAATTTTAGACTATTCATATCTAACATGCTCAGAGATTTTAATAATAACAAAAAAATTATTGCTTATTTCATTGAACACAATACTCATAAAATAAATGAAGTATATGGTTACATAAGAGATTATCTAACAATTAAGGGAGAAAAATTATCTTTCGAAGCTTTACACTTGCAATTGAAAAGAATGAAATTAATACAAATTATTAACATTATTTTAATTACAATAATACTAGAAAATAGTAAATAGTACTAGGATAAAAAGTAAAAAAATAGTGACTAAAATAATAAATAGTACTAGGAAATTTTATAAAAATTTGTATTAGTGACAACTTTTTATTTAAAAAGTTTCAAATTAGTCAAATACTAGAATAAAAATAGTCATCAATTTGGGAAATTAAAATTGAATTATTAAATTTATTTTCATAAACTTTAGGCTTTTTCAAGAAAAGGCATTATATATTTTAAATTAATTAATTATATTTTTAACTAAAGACATTCTCACTACTTGTTTTTTATACATATGTATCCAAACTATGTAAGTTAATATACAGATGATCAAATAGAGAACAATAAAGTTATACGGCCCAACAAAAACAAAATATTAATACATTTATTTCAAATACAATATAATAACGGGAAGGTGGAGATGGAAGATTCTAAACATAATTCCTCCTTTGCTCTTCACTATTAATATTCTGTCTTGAGCTGTCCTAACATTTTTGTTTTGTATTCTCAACTCAAAAGAAAAAAAATTACTACTGATATTTTGTTTAAAGCATTTTCCTTATAGCTCCCATAAAGCTGATACAATTCAGTTTATTTTATACAATTATCAATGCAATTTACAGGTAACTTTTCTTTCCTATTTTCATGTATCATTATAAGTTTGCTGATAGTATTTCTTCTCATTCAGATAATAAAAAAATGATATTCCATGAGCAGCCGCCATACCCACTAAAAGGAGAATAATAATAAAGAGATTCCTTGCTAATGATTTTGAATTATTTTTTCAAAATCCATTTTGAGCATGTTCATTGCCATTAGCTCTTTTTTTATAGCTTTTAATTGTAAAATACAGAAGGAGTCGTCCAACAGTAAATTTGAACCATTGATGAATCATATGGCTATCAATACAATCAGAGAATATCTCAATATTTCATCTAGCTATAATCTAAAGATAATTAATATAAATGTTTATATCACCTATACATCCATTTAAAGCTTTTATTCATTCAATCTACCCTATTTGCCTCTATAAATAATTAATATTTTGTTGGGCTGTTAAAATTAAATATTCAACAAAATATACTTATTAAACAGATAACAGATATAAAGGTTGATGTCTCATTATAATGTCTTCTCATCATAAACATTATTTGATTCCAGAAGGAATTATTTGGAATTTTGCATCAAAAATATTATTAAACTAAATTATTTTTAAATATTTTATAATGTAAGTAACTGGATTTAGATATGTAAGCACTGGATTAGATATGTTTCATTAAATAAATATATAAGATGAGAGAGGGTTAAAAATCTTTGATGACTCTACCATTTATAAAAAAGTGACATTTTTAGTATTAATATTATACCATTTCCCACAGCTGATTTTAACAATGATTCGAGAATTATTAATTATTTTAAAATTATTAACAGAAAATATTAACTTTTGTTGTAATTATTTGAAAAAGAAAATAAACAGTTATTTAAAAAATATAAAAAACAACAGTTATAAAAAAAATTATCTTTTTAAAAAATTATTATTAATTACTAAACTGGTAGCAAAAAGTATAGTGCAATGGAGAGTTAATTCAAATACAATTTTTAAAGGCATTTCTACACATATCTGATTTTAAATAAATTACAAAAAAGAAAAAAAAAATCAATTTACAAAAAAAAAAAAGTAATATCTATTATAGTACTGAACTCATTTTAACACAATAGAACAAACAATTTTAATTTACATAGTAACTGAATATAATGCACATGAACATTCGAAAGTTTAAAAAATTTAACCTTTGATCCCAGATTTATTTTTTACACATTTTAGTATTCAATTAAAAGAAAAAAAAAAACTTTAAAAATATTTTAACAATAAAAAAATATTTGTTGAAAAAATATTTTAATTTCTTCCTTTAAAAAATTGTATTATGCTGTTTCAAAATGTAATGTTGAAATTCCTTACATTTATAATCAACAAAATGAAATTTAATGATACTTTTTTATTTCTTTAATAAATAATCTACTGATTTTGGAAAAGAAATCACATTTTAATGTTACATTTTTAATTAACACAGAACTTTCAGGATAAAGATTATGCCTACATGATAGATGAAAATCATTTGGGAATATATAAAGTAAAATGCAATGCAATGCTGTGTGATGACCATTTCACTCAAATCATAGTAATTTTATCTATCAATGAATACAAAAATTCAACAAGAAAATAGCCATTTTACAAAAAATGAGAGGAAGTGAATAACAATATAAAATAATTAAAGAAAAAATATTTCCATTCTAACTGTCATGTTACAAAAGTATATAAAAACTGACTTTAAACCAATTGTACTTCATAATTGAAATGGCCTGAGATAGCCCATAATTTAAATGAAAATCTATTGGACAGATTAAAAGAAGCTTGTTACACACAAACAATAGCCTGCAATGAAATGCAATTAAATGAAGCAATAATTTAACTATAGCTAAGGAAATAAAAGCATTGATAAATTCCATTGTTCCCATGGTGCACGGCCATAACTGATAATAAAAATTATCCAAATAAATATTAATTACCATAATTAAAAATTTTTATATATGTCATTATTGCTATATTTCCCTTTATTTAATTATTGCTACTACTCTAATAAAATATCAATAATAAAATTTACATTAGTAAATTCTAGGTAAAATTTCATTAAAAATAATGTATAATTTTATGGTATTTCAGTTAATTAAATTGCTGTTATGAATCATCAAATCTCAAAGAATAGCCACAAAAATTTTCTACAATTTTGGCCATTAAAATTTAAGCATTATCTATTGTAAAGAAAGGTATACAAAACTAATAGCTTATACCACACATGTCAAACTTCCAACTCATAAAAAATAATTTTGTAACCTCCTAAACTTAATATGTAACAAAATTTTATAAGTAATTTTTTTAAAAAATGTATTATTATCCATGTATAGTTATTAATATGTCATAATATTTGCCAATGGCCAATGCTATTTGTGAAACAGTGATACCTAGTTATTTCACCAAACAGCAAAAAATATTTTAACATCTGATAATAATATAAAATCTGCTGTCTGTCGAGAGCTGGGTTATCAAAGAAAGTCATCAAAGTCAATAGACACAACAATATTAGGAATTCTTGAAATGTTGATATTTTCCCTAGTGATATATTTTATCTAATTTGATATTTGCATTTTTATTTTTTACAGCTTTGTATTTGAACTGAATCGAATTCAAATCAGGCATTGATTAGATACAAAAATATCTTCACAAGTTTTATAATTATTTTTACAAATTTTATTTCTTAAAACTTAAAAGTATTTGATTTCATATTATAAAAATATGTTCAATTCCATAATTAATTAATACTGAAATTCTGCTCAAATGGTTTGTTTTTCCCAATATCATTTAAAACTTTTGATTCTTGAATTTTTTTTTATGAGAAATACAGAAACTAATTTTTTTCAAACAGCTCTACAATTAAATGCTTTAACAATATATTAGAACAAGTTGCATCAAACTGCTTAACACTTCCAACACTAACTGACGATATAGATACATACCAACAAGATTTTTTTATACAAAAAAATAAATGAAAAAAGTAAAGGTATTCTTCAGATATATATTAGAAAATTCAACCTACCTAAACTGACAAAAGGGACAAATTTTCTCAGATAGAAACCTATAATTGGAAGTATCTGAAGGACGAGGTGAAAGTGTTAAAAAAAAAAGTAAGCTCATTGAAAAAAAAAAAAAAAAAAGATTAGAAATGAGACACCCAAGACTTGCAATATGCAAGGGCCCCTAGAAGATATAATCTGACAAAACTTCTTTTAGATATAAAATTGCTAACATTTATCTTACATTAGTTTTGAATATGACCACTGTGAACAAAATATATCCTGTAATATAAAAAATGGTGAAACAAAAAGGATGTTATGAGAAAGAAACCATTAAGTTCGCAATTTTTCTTATTCTTTTTTTGAAAATATTTTCGAAATGAATCTATATTTCAATGCCAATTGAAATTTTTACATTTCTTTGGTACCTACACAAATTTAGATTTCATAAATTAAATCTATCTTATCTTTATGTTTTGATATGTCTTGCTACTTTTTAAAAACTTAACACCATTAATTATGAAAAAGTACAAGAACAAAAGGAATTCTTTGAGCTTGAACAACAACCTTTCTCAGCATTCATATGTGAACAGCCTATTAGCATGAAGATATCGTACCATATGACGTAACAAAACTTTTATACGTTGAATTAAAATAATCACACATGTAAAACATCTTAAGTAAAAAAAAGATAGTTTTTTAAAAATTCAAACACGTGAGATAGAATATTATGAATAATAACATAATTTTGCAATGCATCATTGCAAATAGTTTTTATGTATCTTTAAACTGATTCTGTGATCCCCCCCCTAACTCATTAATTATAATGACATTAACAGACAAGCACTAAGGGCAAGTGTTATAAAGAAGAAAAATTCAACAATCATAATTAAATTAGAGAACATACAGTTAAGAAAACTTTTAAATATAATTTAAAATGTTATTCTAAATATAAGCATAACACACAAGGATCTAAATTAATTTAAGTAGTAAATTTTAACGACAAAGTAATATCTGAATCGCCAACAGTAACAAATATAGTACCAAATTATCAAAAGTGGTAAGTACCGAATTTAAAGGTGAATAAATCTTTTTATTTTAAAGAAATTAATCCTTTTTACAAATATGGAAGAAAGAAAAATCATTCTTACTCAGTTAAAAAAACAGAGCCGCATTAAATATTACCACATATGCTGAAATAACAGTTTAAGGAGCTCTAGATTTGGAGAAATATTTGATCAAGTCGATGCAGCTTATTCGGCAGTTTTAAAAATGCATCTGTAAACAAATGACAATCGCGCTTTGATTGATTGATTGAATTGGAGAATCGGATTGATTTTTTTTTCTAAGCAAAGTCTGTCATCCCCTAGGCGTCAGAATTAATAAATACCCAAAAAATTAAGCAAACGTAGAAAAATTTGAAAAAAAAAAAAAAACGTCTATGAAAAACAGTTTTTTGGATCAGAATTTTAAGGAGTGACATTTCTTTGTGATTCAAAGTTTACATTTTATATCTACCAATAGATGTCGCTACGTATTGAAGAACCACCACAGCTGACTGCATATTATAATGTTATACCTTAATAATTCTCACAATGTGTTTGTTATGACAATTTAAACTGAAAATTAAGGCTTAGTTTAAACTTTCACATCAATATTTTTAAAACTTTATATTTGGAAAACTTAAGGTTTTCTAGATACATTAAATGGATTTTTTTAAATTTTTGCATTAAAAGCTAAAATTTCTACAGCAATGCGTCATCCATCATCATCAATGGAAAAATCAATGCAGTACAATTCATATGCAATGCGCCATTCATCATCATCATCAATGTGATATCGAAATTTATGAGACACTTGTTATATGATATAAAAGAATTTTCTTTTAAGATTAGTGGTTAACGGAAGAAAACAATCGCTTACACTTCAAATCCATAAAAAACTTTTAATTCAATACAGACTGCATATTACTTGGTATGTATATCACTAATTAAAAATTGTCGTTTCTGTTTTTTTTGCAATTGAACAGAGATTAGAGAATCTGCTGTGTTCTTTAATTTTAACATATATTATTCGGAACAAATTCATGAATGATTCAGAATAATTTTTTTAAACGTTGCTAATGAAAAAAAAAGGGGGGGGGGACTTTAATTTAATTTTTCTATTTTCTAAATTTTATGAATACTGAAACTAATATATAATTTTTATTTGAGGATGCCAAGTTATTTTTGTTTTACAGTGGCAACTATGTAAATTTGAAAGTATAAAATTTATTTTTTAAATAAATCAGTTTCATTTTTTATTGAATAAATCTTACACATAATATTAATCATAATTCACAATTTGAATTTCTGAAACTAAATTATTAAATTTTTAATCTGCATGATGAAAATCTTATTGAAACTAGTTTTTTGCTATGACTATTTGTTCTCTTACATGTATTACTTTCTTATTTTCTTTAAGTATATATTACAATTAAATTTGATTAATTCAAAATTTTTAATTTATCATTGTTTTTATTTATTTATTTTGGCTTTTGAATTTCCAGCTCGTATAGTATTAAAATATCTTAAATCTGAGATTGTTTGGTTCATTTGAAGTCAAAATTTTTAAAAAATGTTGATAATTTATTTATTTTTGTAATTTTTATTTGTTAAGTAGTACTATGCTTTATATCAGTAATGTTGGATACATTTTATATCTTGAAGACTAAGTTGAAGTTTAATGTATGCAATTCAAAAGCTTAAAAATTATAATATGATAAAATTTGAATTGTACTATTTAATTGTACTCTGCAGTTCTTGTAAACATACTGCTATTAATTTTTTTCTCTTAAAATTATTGCAAGGTTTTTTTTTTCCCCCCATCTCTTAATGTCACATTCTTTATTAGACCTGTTAAATGTTTAAAATAAACTTTTACTCTTGTTTTTTGCTTATAAACTTTTGTTTTTACTTGTTCCACTCCTTATTGCAGGATGAGAAAATCAAATTTTCATGACCCTCTGTCAGTTGTGAATTATCCAATATATAATCTGAATTATTCAGCTAAAAGAAATCATCAGTGATTTATCAGCAAAGTGTTGAAATTCTTTTGTTTTTAATTTCATAAATTGTTGAAATTCTTTTGTTTTGTTTGTTTTATTTCATTAAGTATTGAAATTGTTTTGTTTTATTTATTTTATTTCATAAAGTTTTGAAATTGCTTTGTTTTGCCTGTTTTATTTCATAAAGTGTTGACATTCTTTTGTTTTGCCTTTTAATTCAAGTACTTTTATTGTATTTTGTTTTTATATTTATTAAGAGAAATATATGATGGGACTTAAAACTTATGAAATTATTTGATGATCTATTATCACATCTTGAAACCTAAATATGGAAGCAATGGCAATAAATACATTTGTAAAAAATTTTTAAAAAAGAAAAGGACTTCCATGCATTAGAAAAAAATAACAAGAAAAAAATCAAAACATTGTGTGTAATTTTGTAGGGGGGATATTTTCAATTCTGTGGAAAGTGGATACTGT
Organism: Argiope trifasciata; assembly: GCA_026543055.1. NCBI lineage: Eukaryota > Metazoa > Arthropoda > Arachnida > Araneae > Araneidae > Argiope > Argiope trifasciata. The sequence goes on along the minus strand of JAPMOQ010027631.1, from coordinate 69,018 downwards.
TGATTAAGTTCATTTATATTAGTTTAATGGGTTTAAAATTTATTATTATTAAATATATATATATAATTTTAATTATTTACTAAAAATGATTTTTAAATTTTTATCTTCTTAAACTTCAAAATGGAAAAAGCAATTGCTCAAAATTCTTAAAATTTAATTATTTACATAAAATAAAAATTCTGAAGGATTTTCCCAAAACTTTACTAAATATAATGAATTGTAACTTCATTCTGTAGATAATTTTTTTAAAAAAATTATTTAAAATTTCTCTAATATTTTTTTACACTAAGAATGTTAAGAAATAAAATAGTCTCTTAAATTTATGTAAATATTCTAAAACTTTTCCTTATGCTTTATACAATGTTTGAACATAACTCGAAGCTAAGGAATTTGGTAATTTGATCTCTAGAGCTAGAAATTTGGGATTGCATCTTGTTTGTATAATTTTTTAACATTTATTGTTTTTATTAAAAGCTTCCTTAATAAGGATAAGATACTGAAATTAGAGACGGGTCAAAACCAGGTAGTTAATCGAAATCACTATTTGAAAAGACAAAAGGTAATATATTAATCCATATTTTAACTGATTTTTTAAAAATACATTTATTGTAATTTGTCAAAAACACCGAGTGGCTATGAGCAGATAATACATACTCTTTTAATATACGTATGTTGCAAAAAAATAGTGAGAGGGAGAATATTTTTGTTTCATTAATTAAAATCCATGTTCAGCAAAGGAAGAGGGGGGCTGCATCTAAAGTAATACTATGTACATGACATACAGCAGTACAAAGTACTTACTACTGTACGTTTCAGAATTCTGAGACGTTATGCTGAGGGGTGAGCGCATTTTCGGAATTCGTCACTCTTTGACTTAAGACTTTTGCCCTATTAGATACTTTTTTT
>JAPMOQ010027631.1:0-63112 GCA_026543055.1 Argiope trifasciata | reverse complement strand
TCGTCACTCTTTGACTTAAGACTTTTGCCCTATTAGATACTTTTTTTGTTCAATTGTTTTTCACGTGTTTGTGACTATCGTATCGTTTCTGACAACATCATTTTAATTCAATCCGTGAATAACATGAATTTATTTTATTGTTGAAGGTGAAGATCCTCTCCTTTCATCTTTCCTCTCGCGCCTATTTTGAAGAATTAAACCAAACCTAGCGCATGCGCAAAAGCGCGGAGGGTTTTACAAGCCGTTGTCAAACAATATTCATTTTAGTATCCCGAGATTAGCTTTTTTTGACGATTGCATTTTAAGATGTAGCAATCCAATGAGTGATTATTGCGCTTTTTACTTTCGCATCAGTTCTATACCTTATAAATAAATGTAAACATTTCCTTTATATCACCCTTTTTCGACGGCGTAAACATTTCCAAATGCATGCGCAAAAGATTTGTGAATCCTAAAATGAATAATAATTAATAATAAAAGTAATCTAATAACTTGTTAATTATTCTTTGTTAGTGTGCTCTAAATTGATGAAATTTTTTTCACACAAAAAACAAAAGGGCATAAGATTTCTCATTGCAATTTTGTAAAACAATTCAATGGAAATATAATTTCCAGCAGCATTACTTTTCAAAAAAAAAAAAAAAAATTGTACTAATTACTGCTAATTTACTAACACGCCCATACTTGCATCCAATTGTCATTTAAGTTAATGTTAAACATTTTACGGACATTATCATTCGATACAAAAAATGTTATCCATAAATATCTCAAATGCTCTATTATCTCTGATTTGAGTTAATTGAACGATGCATTCCCAAAATAGTACGCATCATCTAAATTTGTTTAACTTAGGATTGTTGTTTTTAATTCTACTACCATTTCATGAATATTCTTTATTTGTGGATTTAAGGCCTTATCACACTGCGAAATATCGTAGGCACTTTCCGTCAGCAAACGACAACGAAAGTGACGTTATTTGTGTGACATCACTTCAAAGTTTCACATGATTGGTTGAATTTCTTTCGCAGACAATATTTCGTCGGCATTTTCAAATTGGTTACAAAAAGTTGTCGATGACGAAAAACTTGCTTGACTGGTTCTTGAGGGTAGAAACGAAAAAGTGCTGACGAAATTTCACCGTGTGATAAGGTCTTAAGAGATTCTTTTAGAAAAGAGCATGAATTTCTTATTTCGCGATCCATATTCACACCCTCAATATTTAAAGAAATTGGTTCCTGGTTAATTCTCGTACATCCTGCGCATTACAGTTCATTCATATGGTCCAAAATGTGGAAACAACAGCAACAAAAAAACAGCAACAACAATCTAGTTTGTTTGTTTTCAACGTGGTCATATAAACATTAGAATATTGTATATATGGGATAATTACTATTATTTGATGTTCACCAAAAAGTTGCATTTATAGACGTAATAAAAATGAAATTGTCTTTGAACAAACAATGATAAATTCATATATATATACACCAAATTATATAATAGGAATGAATACCAACGTTTATATATATAAATGTAGACAAAATATTAAAATTGATCTTATCAATTAATATTTTTGAAAATAAATCTTAACAGTTATTACTTCAAAATTAGAAATCGCTCATTTTTAATAACATACGTTTTTCTATAGTCGGAAGGGGGGGGGGGGAGATTAAAAAAAGCTAGAAAGTATCTTCTCTCACCTATATAATATTTTCAAATTTTTGTTAATCTTTAGCCAAAAAGAATCGAATCAATGAAATATTGCGCGCTGAAGCAACTATAAAATAATAATAATATTTTTATAATAAAGCTTAATGAGTGTGTGTGTGTTGGCGCTCTAGAGGCCAGACCATTGTTCCTACAGCACGTATAATGTGTACCTCTGAGCCCTTTTTTCGAATTTTTAATTAGAATTTGAATTAATTAAAAATTAAATGAAATTTCAAAGTTTTACCGCTATAACTCCCAAAAATATCGCACAAAGATAATTTAAACATTAAAGATAAAAAATTAACTGTCTAATGATATCAGTATTTTAACACAAGCTTCTATTTGAAACTAATTTTCAAAGAAATATTTTAATTATATTTTTCAACAATATATTTCGGACAAAACGATTAAATTTAATCTGCACACGTTACGAGTGAAAGGGAAAAAAAATTTCTTTTATCAATATGTTGCCATCAGATTGACGAAAACTCAAATTAAAAAATAAATAATTATTGCAAATTAAACGTATAAAAATGTAATTTTCAGCACGTGCCTGCATGAAATGAAATAAATATAAAATATGTTTTTTCTATAAAAATTTTTTGTGACTTTTACAATTTTATTAATTAAATAAATCAACTTTATTTAAGACAAAGAGGATTTAATATACATATATATCCAATTCAAGGCCCAACGACTAATTTATAAAACTTTAATAATAGAAATGCATCTATAAAAAGGATCTAAATAAATGCTTTAAAAATGAAGAATGTTTAGCTTTTAAATAATAAGGGGATAAACTTCAATCAACTCAGTCTCTAAAACTAACTGATTAATGAATAATTGAAGATCACTATTCAATAAAAACTGGTAATTTTAAAGTACTTCATCATTAATTCCAAAGATGATACCCCAATCAACGTCTCGAATTTCTCAAGACTGACTTGCCTTAGAATGCAAATGTAGAAAGTTTCAAACATCTCAATTCAAAACTTCATAAGTGGATTAGCCGGCGTCCTGGCATAGGGGTAGCGTGTCTTCCCCCTGATCTGGGCGTCCCGGGTTCGGGCATGGTTGTTCTGTGTGCTATCTGTGAGATGTATGAATGAGCCCCCCTGTAAAAAGGGGTTGTGCAAGTGAATGTGTGTGTCACCTTCATTTGAGCTAGAAGTCAGACTTCTGCCCTCTGGATGCTTAGGGGTCTTTACCCTCAGAAACTACTGCACCCCTTTTCCGTGGAAACACGGACACGACATCATCATAAGTGGATCAAATATGATAGCAGAAGATAGAAACCTTTCTTTATTTCTTTGATGGTTGAAGTGTCAAAAATATTTCGTAGAATATGATTCCTTATAATTAAAAGATGTATAAAATTTAGACAACAATTTTTTTAAAATTATGTTTATAGACCAAAATAAAATATTATTATTCGCCTCATTTAAATAGTTTTGAAAGTAAATCTAAAACGAATTTGATGATGAATCTAAGTAATTTTTATTGAATAATTCTTGAAATATTACAGAAATTATAGTAATTATTCAGTAATACATCTAATGATTCTCTTTTACTTATATTTTTTTAAATGCTTGGTTTCGGTAAAAAAATGTTTTTATATCAATTAGCAGTTTAATCATTTCTATTTAAATGTAAATTTGAAATTTTGGGAGAGCTGACTGATAATTATATATATATATATACAGTGTCTCACAAAAGTGATGGGACACTTGTGCTTTACAAAAGGAAAATGTAATAAAATAAATAAATAAACATGTACAAATTTTTTGTGGGTGTATTTCATACTTAAATTTTGTAACAATTATTACATAACATACATTTTGTCAAAATATTAAAATATTAATTTAATAAAAATATAATTGTTTAGAACGGAGCAAAAATTAGCTCACATAAGTGATGGGACACCATTAGATATGCAACAAAAATCGTCTGAAATAAGCAATAAAAATATTTTTTGGAGGTTTTATTTTTACTCAAAAGCAATTGGCAATAATTTATAAAATCGTCTGCAGTATTTCTCTCCAGATTGCTTTGTAATTTTTGTGTTTTTTTAGCTCTGTGCAGCCATGAATGCTAAACGAAAAGAAACTTCGCCTGAAATTCGAAAATTAATTATTAATTTGCATATTGAACGTGGAAAATCTATTAGAGAAACTGCAGAAACAGTTAATTTGAGTCATTCAACTGTTTTCAACATCATTAAACGATATAAAAAGAATCATATGATTCAGGATAAAAGAAGACCTGGCCGACTATCAAAGCTATCTAATGGATTAAAGCGAATTATCGTTCGAATTATTAAAAAAAATCCAAGAATGAGTGCTCCTAAAGTTGCTGCTGATTTACAAGCATTATATGGAGTAATTGTTAATCCTGAGACTATTAGAAGAGTAATTCGATCTGCTGGATATCACGGTAGAGTAGCCAGGAAAAAATTCTTCGTAAGTGAAAAGAATAGAAAACTCAGACTGGCATTCGCAAAATCCTACATAAATAAGAATTCTGATTTCTGGAATAAAGTTATATTTGCTGATGAGAGTAAATTTAATATATTTGGTTCTGACGGTAGAATCTTAGTGTGGAGAAAACCCAGGGAAGAATTTCGTAAAGAGAACTTGGTGCCAACAGTAAAACATGGTGGAGGAGGAGTTATGGTAGGGGGGTGTATGTCGTCCGCTGAAGTCGGTAATCTTGTTTTTATTGACAGTATAATGGATCAGTACAAGTATATCGACATTTTAAAGCAAAATTCGAAATCTTCAGCACGAAAATTGAACCTTCATAACGATTTTAAATTCTACCAGGATAATGATCCCAAGCACACTGCTTTGAACGTTAGACTCTGGCTGCTGTATAACTGTCCTGAAATAATAAAAACACCACCACAATCTCCTGACTTAAATCCCATAGAGTATATTTGGCAAGAATTGGAATCAAGAATTCGCAAACACACCATTTCTTCAAAGCAACAATTAAAATCGGTTCTTCAAGAAGAATGGGGTAAAATCACTCCAGAAATCATAGAAAAATTAGTCAAATCCATCCCAAGAAGATTAAATCATGTTTTAAAAGTAAAAGGAAATCCAACAAAATATTAAAACCTTTTAAAAAAGTAAAATTTTTGGATAAATATTTGATGGAAAAGTAAGTGTCCCATCACTTATGTGAGCCATTTTTTTGCTCCTTTCTAAATAACTGTATAATTTATTAAATTTATTTTAATATTTTGACAAAATGTATGTTATGTATTGATTGTTACAAAATTTAAGTGTGAAATACACCCACAAAAAATTTGTACATGATTATTTATTTATTTTATTACATTTTCCTTTTATAAAGCACAAGTGTCCCATCACTTTTGTGAGACACTGTATATAGCATATTACGGGCTTAAGGCTTTTATAACTGCATTATTGAATTATATTACTGTCAGAATGTGAACCTTAAAAATATTTTGATGATGTAAATATTAAAAGATAAGTTAGTGTATTTGACAATGATATTCCATAAAAGTATTTAACTGATAATTGTAAACAGCAGTAAGATTAGTGAACCAACCAGCTGATCGTCAAATCGGCTTGTAAATAATAAGAAGGTAACGAATTGTATAAAAATAAAATACAGACAGGTTTATTTTAAAATTCAAAATGTATTATTGATAATCTTTGGATTTTTTTATACAAATCCGAAAGATTGTAGCAACCGGCCAAATTAAAAATTTATATCGTCTACGTTTTAAATGAATTTGAAAAGCTAATTATAGCATGCATTTATTCTTTTTTTTCAAATAAATGCAGAAAATAAGGAATTATGATGTGAAGTTAGAATTTATCGTTTGATTTTTCAGTCATAAAGCGGAAAAAATATCGTCTGTTTTTTTTAATAATGGAATGAAGATCTCATCTTTGATATTTTTGAATATTTAAATTATATGCCTTCACTGGAATAAAAACGAATAATATCTGTTTCTTAACCATATTTGTTTATAACATTTCTTTCTTTTTTTAAAATACATTACACTCTCAATAATCTGGAAAATGAGGGGATTATCATATTAACAAAATATCATATTTAAAAAAAATTCATTTAAAAATCCATTAAAGCACAAAATTTACAAAAAGTTGCAGAAAATACTACTAGTAACTATTGCAAATTAAATTCAAAATCTGAGCAATAGCTTTAGCATTTGTGCAAAAATTACTGACGCAATTGTAAAATGTAAGGCAGTTATGGATAAATGAAAATTTCCATCCATGTCACTTAATTCTTTGAACTAGTTGGCCTATTTACAAACTCATTGGAGATTTTTATACTCTTTACAAATATATGCTAGACCGATTGAAATATGGTTAAAGTTACCTTAATTATCGTGTTAACAAGATATTTAGAGTGGAGAATAAGACATAAGTTGACATTTTGTGAACCTTTACGATAGAAAGTTTTTCCATAATTATTCTACCATAAAGTAAGAATAAAAATGATATCATAGTATTCTGTAAATGCTAGAAAGTCTGAATTCTATATATTATGAAGTAAAATTGAAAAAGAATCTTACTCTCTGCGATTAAAATCCAAAACTAAAAAAGAACACCTGTTCTAAAAAAGTATAACTTTGAAAATAATAAAAACAACGCAAAACTTATAACAATTATAATAAGTAAAATAAAATTGTATTCCTTTAACTCATTTTATATATATATATATTCTTGGAACATTGTTGCATTGTATGTTGAGAAACATTAATCTAAAAAGGCACTACTCAGGTAGCAATGCTTGTTGCCTAATATTTTACATTACTGTACGATATTTTTGAATATTAAGCAGTACCTTACGATATTATTTAATACTAGCAGCCTTTGGCGACCAGCTGATTCGCCATGAGTAATGGGTTCTAAAATTTTCAATTAAATCACATATTCATTAGCCTTGAAGTAACTCCTGGCATTGATTGGCCTGAAATTAATATTTTCTTTAAGATGATGGACTGAAAGTTCTAAAAGAACGCATTTTCCTAATAATATTCTTTAATTTTATAAATCAGTCAGTTTTAATGATTGATTTAGAAGACTGATTGATGTAGCAACTTTTATTTAAAATATTAATAAAAATATACTGTAAAATATGGCTCACAGAGCAAAGTATGAATAAATCTAAAACTCATTATTCATAAATGCATTGTTTGACTCAAACTACATAAAATGTAATTATTTACTTCATTTAGATGAAATTAATAGTATTAAACAATATATATGCCTATTAATAATATTTTACAAATTGGCCATTGGAAAGGAATTTGAACACATATCCTGTATAAATTCAATCCTGTATAAATAAAGATAATTTATTGAATTAATGATTTAAATTTTGCAAACAATCATAGAATCCTTTGCATTGCATTTTTTAAAGAAAATATCACATTTTATATTTATTTTATTTTATCCAGTCATGTGCTGAAAGTTGCATTTCTTCAGATTTAATTTGCGATGATAGTTTTTTTTTTATAATTTGAACTTGCGTCAAAATGATGGCAACACGGTGATAAAACCTAATTCTGTAATAAAACCTGACGTGTTCTTGCAGATTTTATAGAAACCTTAGCTTTGCATTTATTTTTTTAGAAACTATCACATTTTATAATGAAAAAAAATATTGAATTAATGATACAGATATTGCAAACGATAATAGAAATATGCCATTAAGTTGGGGTTCCTGTCTAAATCCTGTCTAATGTCTAAATTCTAAATTTGCAAATGATCATAGAAACCTTTGCTTTGCATTTATTTTTTAGAAAATATCTCATTTTATGTTTCTTTTATTTTATCCAGTCACGTGATAAAAGTTGCATTTCTTTAGATTTATTTTGCGATGATAGTTTTTTTATTCGAACTTTCAGCATTCTTTTATTTTATCCAGTCACGTGCTAAAAACATAGTTAAAATATTTCTTTAAAAATTCGTTAAAAATAAAATTTTACGTTATAAATTATTCAAACTGATACCGTTAGAAAGCTAATTTTTTTATCTTTAAATTGATGTAAAAATCATGTTTGTGCAATAATATTTTCGGAAGTTATAGCGGAAAATCGTCAAGATTTCGCTTAAATTTTAATTAATTCAAATTCTAATTAAAAATTCGAAAAAAGGGCTCCGAGGTGCACATTCCCGACCTCCAAGGTATAGATGTACCAAATTTGGTAGCTGTAGGTCCAACGGTTTGGCCTGTAGAGCGCCAACACACACACACACATTGAGCTTTATTATAAGTACTAGCCGCCATTGGCGATCAGCTGGTTCGCCATGAGTAGTGCGTTCTAAAATTTTCAATTAAATCACATATTCATTAGCCTTGAAATAATTTCTGGCATTGATTGGCCTGAAATTAATATTTTCTTTAAGATGATGGACGGAAAGTTCTAAAAGAACGCGTTTTCCTAATAATATTCTTTAATTTTATAAATCAGTCAGTTTTAATTATTGATTTAGAAGATTGATTGATGTAGCAACTTTTATTTACAATATTAATAAAAATATTTTGTAAAATATGTCTCACAGAGCAAAGTATGAAGAAATCTAAAACTCATAATTCATCAATGCATAATTGGATTCAAGCCACATAAAATGCCACATAAATTCAATCAGGTTTATCATAAATAAAGAAGATTTATTGAATTAATGATATAGATATTGGAAACGATCATAGAATCCTTTGCATTTATGTTTTTAGAAAATATCACATTTTATATTTCTTTTATTTTATCCAGTCACGTGCTAAAAGTTGCATTTGTTTAGACTTGATATACGATGATAGCTGTTTTTTTTTATTTGAACTTCCGGCATTGTTTTATTTTATTTCATCCAGTCATGTGCTAAAAACATGGTTAAAATATTTCTTTAAAAATTCATAAAAAACAGAAGCTTACGCTATAAATTAAAAAAAAACTGATACCGTTAGAAAGCTAATTTTTTTATCTTAAAATTGATATAAAAATTATGTTTGTGCAATTATATTTTTGAAAGTTATAGCGGAAAAACGTCGAAATTTTGCTTAAATTTTAATGAATTCAAATTCTAATTAAAAATTCGAAAAAAGGGCTCCGAGGTGCACATTCCGGACCTCCAAGGTATACATGTACCAAATATGGTAGCTGTAGGTCCAACGGTCTGACCTGTAGAGCGCTAACACACACACACACACACACATTGAGCTTTATTATAAGTATAGATATAGGTTATTCAATTTTGGACAATACTATACAATGTCGTGAATATTATTTTATAACATACAATGTTGCACAATATGTGTGTGTCACTAGGTTAGCTAAGCCCGTTACAAATCCATTTAACAATCATGTCGTCTTTTATTTTCTCCAAATTTTGAACTAACTTAAAAGAAACTTTCTAGTAAAAAAGTACATTATAAAAAATAAATTACATTATTATAAATTTGTGTTTCTGAATGGAATGCATTCTCTTAATTAACATTGTTTCTATGTGAAAAATTGTATTTCATTTAACTAATATTCCAAATTAAGAATAAGATTCGGGAACGAATTATGCTCGTTAAGCGAGGTACCGCTGAATCTGTTTCAAAACCCCATAAAATTTAGTCGTTAATTAAAGGATTACTTTTGGAAACATTTTAAAGCTGCTTTATATAATTCTTTATAGTGGATTCTTCGGCTCTAAATAAAGGAGAATTTACTCTCTACCATCTATAAGACGAACTAATATTCAGCGCATGCGTAGAAAGGCTGGTAAATGCTGTTCGGCCCATTGCAAATTTTGTAGAATTCGATGTGTGCTTTTTTTAAAAAGCTTGAAAAATTGATCATTTATCATAGATTTATTCTAACATGTTTTATTCTTCCTAATGCCAGGTTTGTTTTTAAATTTCATTTGCCCCCTTTTTTTTCATTCTATACTTTTTAAGTGTAATGGCCTTTTTTCTTTATTTCATCACGTTTCTTTGTGAGAGTAACCATCATTTTAACACAATATGCAGCGGGAAAGAACAATTCACGGACTCCTAAATGGGAATTTATAGCTAAATATGGAATGCCTAAATCTATCTTATGAAATTGTGGCAAACATAAATCAGTCCCTTTCTGCGTTTGTGTTATCTTATTGGACGAGTGTAAATACATCTTAACAGTAATTTCATTTTAAATGTAACATTATGGTTCCTTAATAGAAGAAGTTTAATTGCTTTTGTTTTTCCTGACAGGTGAAAATCTTTTGGCAAGTATGAACTAAATGAAGAAGGGGGAAAAAATACAAATATTCATGGAAGAAATTGTAACGAACTCTACCGCCAAAATGACGACATGACGACAATATCTTACAAATACTGCTCAATGAACAGAAATATATTATATTTTCAAGATATATTGGATCAGGGATACAATTTCTGTTAAAGCAAATGGAGAGGCGACCAAAATTCGTTCTGTGGCTGCCACTCAGGGAAATGGCTCTGAGGATGGCAGTTGGCAAACTGTGGATTGAAGATGATACTTTGATTTTGATTGCAAATTTTCGGTTCAAGGAACTTCGTGAAAAAGAATATAAAACAGAATGGCGAGCAAGTATTGAATATAAAGTGAAAGATAAAGTATCGAAACTTGTGCTACCCCAATCTCTAAAGCAACGGATGCTGCTTATGGTCAGCCCGATGGGTTTAGAGATCCTAAAATGGATGAAATCGTTCCGCATTATAGAATTTTTTGAAAAGTTGAATCTCGTAGATTGTTCTGATATGCAGATTTTAAAACAACTAAGCTGGACGTCAACAGGTGCGATAGATTATCAAAAGACTGCAGAAGGAATTGTTTGTATTAGTGCAATAGACGTTGTTATACGATACAAATTGTCGTGCTTATATTGCCTGGTTGATCATATTCCTTTTCTTTGGCGTAAACTTCCCGAAGAGACCCAGAGGCGTTTCTACGACGCACACGTCTCTAATAGAAGCATAACGCGAGGAATGCTGATGATAATGGAATCTTATTGGGCTTATTGTATGAAAGAAAAAGAATCTAGACCCACCTTTGTCACGGAAGGTAGAATGCCTCCTGATGTTTTTTATAGGTGGGCTCTTCATACGTCAGTAAATGTCGGTAATAAAGCAGCAGTGGAACATTTTTTTCAAAATCTCACCGGCGAAGACAGAAATTCCTTTATATCTGATGTCTTCTCGAGCGTTCTAAAGCGGCGAAAAGGAAAGCGAAGATTTCTGGAGGAGGATATATCTGAAGTTTTGCGTTACTTACTATCCCAGATGAGACTCGAGCAACAAATGCAAATCTTACAAACGCACACCCGGGATATTTTGAAATATTTTGTCAACTGGCCACTGCAAGATCTTTTTCTGGACATTGCGGAGAGTATGCGAACATTTCTCTCTGACAAAAAATATAATGAATATCTGCTTCAAAATATTTCGGAAGCTTCTAAATCGGGCTACTATTATCCGGACTTGATGCAAGAATGTTACGTCCGCAATCCCGGTGTTTTCAGAAGACGCTTCCTTTACCATTTTGTCGATCCGATTTGTGAATGTGAAGATACTGAAACCATCAAAGTCATTTTCAGACATTCAGATATTGGTGACGGATCTAAATTTCTCCCTTGCGATCCGTTTTTCCACATTCTCAGAACTATTGTCTCCAAGGACAAACTGCACATCTTGGAAGCCTGTCTTCTTGAGGTTTCGTTGTCTAAAAAAAGTTTGAAAACAATAAAGAAGTCTTACGCGGATTTTCTCAAAAATGATAGGACCTCAAGAAAGAAGTGGGAAAAAATCTTTAAAATTCTCGAAAAAAGTATTCCTAAGAATAAGAAAAGTTGAACAGTGACCAAAAACTAAAAAACTATGTGATGAAGAATTGACTGCATAAATTGAAGAATTCTAACAATGCATTTTCTTTTTAATTATGAGGGAGAGTCAAAAAGTAAAAGGATATTTGAGAAAAGTCATATTTATTATAATGATAGAAGCCTACATTATTTTTCTAAATAACCACCTTGGACTTCAAGGCATCTTTCCAACATTTCGCAAATTTTTTATTTCTTCGGTAGTTTTTCGGCTGTATCTGTTACCAATTTTACTCCTCATCAATGACTTCTTCATCGGTTGCAAATCTTCACCTCCTTTGTCCTTTTTTCAATGGTCCAAACGTATGAGAATCCAAATCAATGGTCCAAACATACGAAAATCCAAATCATTGGTCCAAACATACGAAAATCCAAATCAATGGTTCAAACATACGAAAATCGAAATCAATGGTACAAACATATGCTTGGAGCGAGGTTTGGATTGTGTGACGGCTGTTTTAGCTCTTCGAATTCTTATTGTTTAATTGTTTCGGCTGTGCATTGAACAGAATGAGGCCGAGGGCTACTTTGCTTCAGGATGACGCCTTTTATAAGTTTTCCATGACGTTTGGATCTAACTGCGCTTGCATTCGATGAATAATTTTTGGAAGTTCAATACTTTTCAACGGCCACTTCCTTTATCCCCTTCTTGGTGTAGGTTGGCAATGGAGCCGCCATATTTAATGGTTTGCTATACTGCAACGACTAACGTGGGTATAAATGGACAGGTTGCATAGAAGTTTTGCGCATGCATTAATTCAGTGTTAACCAAACCTTCGAAAGAGAAATTGAAAAATTCCCTATACTTTTTGACTTTCCCTCGTATAAAAGAAACTTGAATATTTATTAATTAAACAAAATTATGTAATTAAAATTTACTATAAATCTTATTACCGAAACTTTTGGATGAAATTTATTTGATCAATTAATAATGAAATCTTTTTAAATTTATATATTTTGAAATAAAAGTAAAAATGCAAATTTTTTAAGAATGTTTCACTGCACAGTACATTTGCCAAGGACATTTCAGGGGTATACTTTGGGTTTGAACCCAAAGATAATAAATAAAACAATAGGATCTTTGTAAGAATATTTTGATTTAAATTGATCTTTTCTTAATTGTTTATTTTTCCTTTCTTTGATATTTAAATTCAGAAATTAGTTATTTACAGTGCATTAAAAAAAATTGTTATCCAAAACTGATGAAATCACACGAAAAGGGCATGATGCTCTATCAATATGTATTTCTTGATGCTTATATGAGCGAAGTTGTTGCTATTGTTGTCTTGTTCAGTAAAAGTAGTGCAGTGAGATCAAAAGTGTCCAAGATAGCTCTGACCACATTTATAACCTCTGTGGAAAAGAGGAGTTGATGTGGGGGATGGAGATGGATCCCGAAGACCTTCGCCAATATGTCGGGCAATTAAAGACATCGTCGGGAGAGAAGAGAAAAGTTGCCAGAGGCTACGAGTAGCTTGGACTTCTCCCTGTTATTTCACGGAAGGTATTTTATTTACCTTCTACCCCCCAAATGAAAATCCAATAGAGGCATCCCCCTAACCACCACTTGGGGACGCGCCACTAGGGGTTATAGGCTCACCTGAGGGTATATAAGCGATAAACATTAGATATACTTTATTCTGTCACTTACATAAGAAAAAAGTAATCAGAATTATCTTAAAAGTTTGCTTACAAAAAAATCCTGCTAATGAATATATATAATGCAGATACCTGTCACTGTACAGTTTTTATTATGGAATAATAATGCTCCTAAATTTTTACTTTCTTGTATACCTACTACAAAGAAAGCAAAATAATCGCCAAAAAATTCGAACTCGAGATATTAACGAATCTTTGCGTTTTTGACCTCCATAAGTTCGAAAAACACATTTTTGGTGATTTCCCTTCTGTCTGTGACAAACGCAATTCAAAATCACTTTGAACTTGATAGATGTAATTTGGTATACAGCCTTTATACCATATTTGTAGATTTTTATCAAATTTTGATTAGAATTTGTTCAGAGCATGTCGATCTGTCCGACTGTTCGAATATAAGTTAACACGATAATTACAAAATAGACAGAGCTTGATAGATGAAATATATTATACATATTGAACATCTATACTGTAGACACCTGTCAGATTTTGAGCCAAATCCAAAGAGAGTTTCACTGTATATGTTTCTCTCTTTTCAGGCTTACTGTACTACGGATGTTATATAGATCTTGCTTGAATGTCTTGATGGACAGTTTGAATCCCATCACAACATTTAAAAAAATTGTTTCAGACGCTGTATCAAACTGAATAAAAAATGTCCAAGAAAGTTAAATGAAAAATTGTACAAAATAAAATTTATATCATTATTTTTTTTAGTCTTAAGATAATACAAAATGTATTTTTATGTGATATGAGTTTTGGAAGATATGAGTGTCAATTTCCAAAGGCAAGTCATTATGATTAATGCCGGCTTATACTCGGACAATAGGCAGCGCATGCGCAGAAAGGGGCTGATTTATGCTTGCCACAATTTCATAAGAAATATTCAGGAATTTCAGGCTTGATTATAAATTGCCATTTTGATTGACGTGCCTGAATTTTTTTCATTGCGTATCGTATTAAAATGATGGATATTTAAGAAAGGATGTCGGAATTAATATATTTTAAGTTATAAATTTTTTTGCGCCAAAAGGAAAAAACAGCCCAATTCTACAAACGTACGCGCAATACAAAAAAAAAAAAAAATAGAGCGTCATGTTGTTATTCTGTCGGCACAATTACTTGCCATTGATCTATCAGCATTTATCAATTTTTCAACTGCCTCCTGGCCGAGTGTAAACCTGGCATATATCTAGATTTGAAATGAATATAAGGAAACCCATATTGAAAAATTCTGGAACGTTTTCTCGTCAAATGTAATCTTGACGGATTCTTATTTTAATTTTAAAAGCCTTTTGTTATCATTTCTGGTATATATCAGAATTGTAGACCTTTAGGGGCTTTCGACGATTGGCATGATTTTAACGTGATTGGCGAGAAACCGTATATTAATATTCTTATCACGATCTGGTAAGAAGACCTAACCATGCATATGCCTAACCATTAAACCTATTCTTGAACTTAACTTTTTGTTTGAAGCCTACTTCTCGTAGCTCCATGTATTAACTAAGCGAAGCATTTGATTCAGTAGAGCTGTAAAAATTTTCAGTGAGTGAAGTAGACTGAAATTTACAGGAAGTTTTGTTTATATTTAATTGGTGCCATTCGATCATCAGTAATAAGCTTGATTTCTGTACCATATACATTAGCGGTATACATATATATGTTGCAAGCTACAATGTGTATAAGTTACAAGCATGTCTTTTAATATCTAATAAATGTTTGATATTTATTTTTAAGTAGAAATGCTTTATGAATAATTTAATTTATGTACATGAGAAATTAACATATCGAAACAACCAGGTGCTAAATTATGATGGTTCTTTTTTTACGATAATTTTTTTGTAAGCTGGAAAAGATTTTGTGACCACACTGCATTTTTTGTAAAGAAGCTTTCTTTGAATAAAATTTATTGTTGCACTTATTTGTTTGATATCATTAAAAAAAAATTTATTTGGTATATTGAAATCTCAAAATGAATATGATTTCATTTCTTAGAAATCTAAGTGACACACTGTAATCTCTAAATGAATATATTTTCATTTGTTAATACTTAAAAATTTAATTAGTTATATAACTAATACTTTATCAAAACTTCCGGGTCGATCTTATTTTAGCATTTTAGCCCACATTTGGCGAATAATAAGAATTTTTGGGCGAAAGGTAAGAATTCTTTTTTCTTAACCTTTTAATTCAAATGCTTTCGATTTGGCGAGATTTTGAAAAAGTCGCCAGAGATGGGCTAAAATAGGATTGTACCAAACTTCCCAAGTGTATCTTCAATTTTTGAAAAACTTTTGAAAAACTTATAGCAGAAGTTAAAATTTTCACAAATTAGCTTTTTTCTTGTAGTTTATTTTGAAGAATGTAAAAAATGTATTAAATGATAATTATTGTTTGTAACGGTAATCGAAAAACGTCAAGAAAAAAATTCGCCAATTTGGCGATTTTAGTTGTCAAACTATACAGCATGTGATATGCACATTCAGAAATTTTCGTAATAAATAATAATGCACTTGAGAATATTTTTTTAAAAAAGGCGAAATTTTTCTCAGTGCGTTTTAGGTGCCATTACAACCCACAAATACCTGTTAAAAATTAGGTGTAAATTGTATACCAATTTGCAAGTAAATAAGCCCATTTAAAGTAATCATTTCTTGTTTCTATTTGGATTTTAACCTCCGCTAGGTTATCACGAACAAAATTTTTAACTTGATTTTTAATAAAAATTCATCAACAACACAAGCCAAGTACCTATAAACCAAGTGAACATAGCAGACCTGCAGTAATTTTTCTATCAATATATTGGAGTCAATTTTTGGATACTGAATTTGTTATCGGTTCATCTACTATGAAGCATTTGGGTACTTTTCCGTTAGCCGGGCGCAACAATTAATCGCCATATGATGTAGAATTTTCCTAAATTTCTTACAACTATAATACTGACCTACCGTCACGAGAAAATCCCTGAACATGGTTGACGTAAGAAGACGAATCTAAGTTGGGAGGGAAGTAAGCACTGAAACAGACCACATTTGGCTAACTTGGCTTCGATACTTCATTAGGCGAGAAATTTATTTCGCTAGTGTTAATTTAGATATCTGGTTCCTAACCGGTTCTTTTGGCGCCAAATGAAATACAACTCTTTCCTTCAACCCCCAAATGTAATAGAATATCTCGTTTCCAAGACACCTGATCACTACTTTTAGGATTACAACGGTTTTTCTCTTGACAGTAATTACCGTCATTCGCTTTGTTGGCGACTTGGTTCGAGTTTGTTTCACATTGGCGACATTTGCGCCGAGATAACGGAGAAGTAAAGCATTTTGTTATTGACCTTATTTACAAATTTCCAGCAAAATGAAGGGCAATGTAAGTACAGCAGATGGAATCCTTAATAAATGTGAATTATTGATAAATCCGGCGAGGTTTCATACATAAAGATATCTGGTATGCACCGTAAATATTGAGAATTTTAATTTCATTAAGCAAAATTGATTTAGCACTCAATTGTACTTTTATTAAGAATTCTAAAATGATAATTAAAAATCATGAAAATACATATTATTTTAACTGTTCCATTGATTGATTGATAATTCTATGTGATACAGATGCAGAACAATAACGCAACTTATATTTGGACATGGCATTGATTTATGGCATAACCAGTAATTTATATATTAGGTTTAAATTATTTTTTTAAAAATATTTATGGATTTGAAGAAGCTTATAATGTAATAAAAATATATGAATGAAATAATAGAACATTTTTTGTAATATTCCAAATTGTAAAAAATTGGTTCCAAAAAGTCCAGATATTCCAACTTATGATAATGTTTGTACCACGTGATACTTCTGAATTCAATGTATAGTGTCGCCCCCTACATCTTGTTCGAAAGTAGGTCACTTTTACCAGTCCTACTCATACGGAGTAGACGTTCTCTAACGTTCCTTGTAATTGTAGATACTTAAAGTGTTAATCGTAATAAATTTATTTTTATAATTAATATGGATTAAGTCCATTATTCTCGACAAGTTCATTATCGACGAATTACTTCTTGGCATACCGCCATAACATAAAAATTGGTCCGTCTATGTGCCGGAGAGATAGCGTTCTAAAATGTCGCTCCCGACTTTAAATCGTCAAAGAGGCACATTTAAAGCTAAAATCCACAAGATTGAAGCTTTCATCAAAGAATTCGAACCTTCCGATGATACCAAGAAGGATAATATACAACTAAGCACTAAGCTGACATCAGTCAACGATATTATTCGAGGACTTGATCAAATAAAGTACGAATTATGTGCTTTACCTGAAGATGTGGATTTGAAAGATGCTTTAGAGCTTACTATCGAATTGGAAGAAGTTGCACAAGAAATGAAGGTAAGCCTTCTTACATTACTTCCCAAATATGAAAATGAAAGCAAAACTGTTGGCACTATTCCGAAAACAACTATTAAAATTCCTGACATACCTTTACCAACATTTAGTGGAAAATTCCAAGAATTTGAGCTCTTCAAATCTCAATTTATGAGTGTTATTGGAAACAACCCATCATTGGACGAGACTCAAAAACTAATATATCTGAAAAGTTCTTTAAAACACGAGGCGGCGTTAATTCAAAGTGATCAGGATACTTTTGATTCCCTATTGAATGCCTTAGAAAATAGATATCAAAATAAAAGAGCTTTAGTTGATATTCGCATATCCAAAATTCTTTCTATTAATAAATTGCATAATGAAAATCCTACTCAAATTAGGTCATTAATTGATACTGTCAGAAATCACATGCGATCTTTAAAAAATCTAAAATTTGATTCTAACCCTTTATCTGATGCTATAATATTACATGTGTTAAATAATAAGATTGATAAGGAATCTCAAAGATTATTCCAATTAAGTCTGACAACGACTGAAGTTCCTAGTTTAGAAAATCTCCTGTCATTTTTGGAATTAAGATGCATTCAGCTAGAGTCTATTTTCAAACCAGATTTCTCGACAAAAATTAACCCAACAAAAAGTAAATTAACTTCTGGTTTCGGTGGAAATAATAATTCGCCTAGAGTTAAATCTTTTTTATCGAAAAGCAAGCAAAATAAAAAATGCATTATGAATGAATGTAATCTCTCTCATCCTTTGTATAAATGTGATACATTTAAAAAACTTTCAATTCCCGAAAGGAAAGAAATAGTTAATTTAAACCATGTATGTAATCGCTGTCTATCAACAAACCATTTTAATAATTGCCCGAGTTCTTTTTTCTGTATGCACTGCAAAGGCAAAAATGTCAACGCAATGCATAATATATTACTATGCGAAGACAGATTTAATCCTACCCAGAAAATAAATTCCCCTGCAGCGAGCCAAGCATCTGAGTCATCAGTGACCTTGGCTTCCAAGAGCGATACCACTAGAAAGGGATTGCTCTACACGGCTATGCTTTATATTCATGGTCCGAAGGGGAAAGTAAACCTTCGTTGCGTTCTTGATTCGGCTTCAGAAAGTAATACCTAACGTTGAAAGCAGCAGATAAGTTAGGGCTACATAAAATAAAAACCAACTCAACAGTACAGGGTCTAAATAACTCTCTTTCAAAAATTAATCACTTTGCAAAGGCAGATGTTTCGAACTTTGATGGTACATTCCACTTAAATGATGTAGACTTTTTTCTCACTCAAGAGATCATAAATATACATCCTTCAAAAAAGATAAATATTTCGGAACTAATGATTCCAACAGGCTGCATTCTAGCAGATAAAGATTTTTATCAACCTTCAGAGATTTCTTGCTTGTTAGGAAGTGGGCTCTTTTTTGATATTTTTGGGTCAAATCAAATAAAATTGACTAACTCAAACTTCAGATTAGTAGAATCTAAATTTGGATTTATTGTCGCAGGATCGTATAATGATGAATCTTGCTATCCAAATCATTGTTTCCTTTCAAAGGGTTTAAATAACTTAGATGACACCTTACGCTCTTTTTGGGAAACAGAAAATATTTCTGAAGTAAAAACTAAATTTAACGATGAACTTTCATATTGTGAAGATCACTTTGACAGAACGCACATTAGGAAACCTTGTGGTAGATATTCTGTTTCGCTACCATTTAAACAGAATTTTGAAGAAAACGTAAATTTAGGGGATTCTAGAACTATTGCGTCTAAACGCCTTGATCAACTCTGGAGACGTTTAGATCGTGATAACAAATTAAAAACTCTTTACACAGAATTTATTGAAGAATATCTTGCTTTAGATCATATGGAAGAAGTTTTGGAATTAGATGAAATAAAATCTGATAATGGATTCTTTCTTCCACACCACGGCGTACTTAGATCTGGCAATCGTGTTCGTCCATTAAGAGTAGTTTTCAATGGCTCACAAAAAACCGATCTAAATATCTCACTTAATGATGTTCTGTGTAAAGGAGGTACAATTCAAGAAGATTTATTTTCTATAATGCTTCGTGCGCGTAAACATCGTTATTTCTTTAGTTGTGATATATGCCACATGTTTAGGCAAATTGAAATAAATCCCCAACAGAGACATTTTCAGAAAATACTCTGGAAAAAGGGTCCAAATGAACCAGTTCAAATTTATAGGTTGAAAACAATCACTTACGGAACAACACCCGCGTGTTACCTGTCTACGCGAGTACTAAAGCAACTTGCAATGGATGAAAAAGATAATTTTCCTGTTGCAGCTAATGTTGTTCTTCAAGACGTTTACTTGGATGATATCTTAACTGGATGCTCCAGTCTCCATGAACTTGAACTGTTAAAAACTGAACTTATTGCTCTCTTTAATAGTGCAGGAATGAGCTTGCACAAATGGGTTTCTCACATGCAAACAGTGAGTCTCCTGACTTAAATTTTGATCAGTTAACTGAAGAGACTGTAAAAACTTTGGGTGTTATGTGGAATAGTTCTTCAGACACCTTTTGTTTCAAAGTTTCTTTTCCTACCAATTCGATCTTCACGAAGAGAGATGTTCTTTCTCAGATCGCCCGCCTATTTGATCCTCTTGGTCTTTTAGGACCTGTAATAAGTAAAGCCAAATTCATCATGCAAAAATTATGGCTACTTAAATTAAATTGGCACGAGAAACTACCGGTAGCAGTTTCCAATGAATGGATTTCCTTTATCCAATCCTTACAGGATTTAGAAAAGCTCAGGATCCCAAGATTTGTCCTATTAGAGAATCCTGAAAGAATCGCACTTCTTGGATTCGCCGATGCCTCTGAAAAGGGATTTGCAGCTGTTGTTTACGTTTCTGTTCAATCCACGAATAATAACAAAAGCTGTCACCTTCTTTGTAGTAAATCAAGAGTAGCACCGATCAAGACTCTGTCCATTCCCCGGTTGGAGCTCTCGGCCTGCCTCCTGCTATCAAAATTAGTGAACAAAGTTGTGGCTGCACTTAAAATTGATCTTCAAGAAATAACTTTGTATTCTGATTCCACAATTTCTTTAAGTTGGATTAGGACTTCACCTCATCTTCTCAAGACATTTGTCGCTAATAGAGTGGCAAAAATACAAGAAATAACTAAAACCTTTTCATGGCAGCATATATCGTCTGAAAATAACCCAGCCGACTTCCTTTCCAGAGGTCTGAATGCCCCAGACTTGGTTAAGAGTGAATTGTGGTGGAAAGGTCCTGATATTTCAAGTCTTCTACATGCTGAACTTCCTAAAAACTGTACTGATGACATTCAAAAGGAATTTAAGACTTCAGTGACAAAAACTCTCCTGCTCTCATCTGAAATTGATTTATTTCATAAGATTGTTTCTGTAACTAATAACTTTTGTAAACTTATTCGTATTATTAGTTATATTTTCAGATTCATCAAAAATGCCAAGTTACCAAGTGACAAACGCATCACTGGGCCTTTAACTTGCCAGGAACTTACTGGAGCAGAGATATGGTTATTAAATACTGTTCAAAAAATAGATTTTCCTTTTGAATTTAAAAATTTATTAAAAAGTTAACCTGTACCTTGTAATAGCAAACTTGCTTCTTTAAATTGTTTCATTGATGAAAATAATATTATTCGTGTTGGAGGTAGATTAAAAATTCATCTTTGTCTTTTAATGAAAAATATCCTATAGTGTTACCAAGTAAAAGTGTTATAACTTTAATGATCATAAGGTATTATCATAATAAATACTTTCATATTGGCTCTAATAATTTGCTATATCATGTTCGTCGTAAATATTGGCCACTTAATGGTAGAAATTTTACACGTCAAATTGTACATAATTGTGCAATTTGTTTTAGAAATAAACCTGTGATGTCAAATCAATTGATGGGTGATTTGCCCAAAGAAAGGGTTAACTCCCACTTTTCCTTTTAACAACTGTGGTGTAGATTTCTGTGGTCCATTTTTGATAAAATACAAGAACCAATGAAAAGGTGTATTGAATAAGATTTATGTTTGTATATTTGTATGTATGGTTACGAAAGCGATCCATTTGGAATTTGTGTCTGATCTTACTTCCCAAGCATTCATTGCCTGTTTAAAAAGATTCTTTGGTAGAAGAGGTAAGAGTTCTAAAATCTTCTCGGATAACGGTAAAACATTTGTTGGTGCAAATGTGAAATTAAAAAAATTATGTGAGTTAGTTAAATCTCCCGATGAAGCACTAAATAGCTATTTTAATGATGAACGTATTAATTGGCATTTCATTCCTCCTAGATCTCCTGATTTTGGTGGATTGTGGGAATCCGGAGTGAAATCTTTAAATTTCATTTAAAGCTCATAGCTGGAAATTCAAATTTAGCCATTGAAGAATTCATCACTTTACTTGCTGAAGTAGAAGCTGTGTTAAATTCACGCCCTCTATCCCCTCTTTCTTCTGAATTTGATAATTTTGAGACTCTTTCTCCAGGCCACTTTCTAATAGGAAGACCAATTACCGCCACTGTTGAACCCCAATATATTGATTTTAAGGAGAATACACTATCAAAATGGCAAAGAGTCACTCGATTATCTCAACAGATTTGGAAAATTTGGAAAAGAGATTACCTAAATAATTTGCAACAAAGGATCAAATGGAAATTTAATAAAAATAACGTGGATATAGGAACTCTTGTTTTAGTTAAAAATGAAACCCTACCAAGTACCAAATGGATCACAGGTAGAATTGCAGATATTTTCCCTGGGAAGGATAATAAAATTAGAGTTGTTAATATTAAACTTGCTGATAGAAAAATAATTAAACGAAATATCAGAGATGTTTGTATTTTACCTATTGTATAGAAAGGGTGCTAATTGTTCATTGTCATTCTTGTATTATTTTTATATTAGTGTATTTGCATTTGTTGTTATTTTTTATTTATATTTCATTTGATTTAACATGCTTTATTATATTTTTGTTCTTAAATTTGTATTCTTTTATTTGTTGAAATAAGTATTTCAACGGGGGCCAGGATGTTTGTACCACGTGACACTTCTGAATTCAATGTATAGTGTCGTCCCCTACATCCTGTTCGAAAGTAGGTCACTTTTACCAGTCCTACTCATACGGAGTAGACGTTCTCTAACGTTCCTTGTAATTGTTGATACTTAAAGTGTTAATCGTAATAAATTTATTTTTATAATTAATATGGATTAAGTCCATTATTCTCGACAAGTTCATTATCGACGAATTACTTCTTGGCATACCGCCATAACAGATAATAAAGTGCTAAACCTTAATAAACAGTGAAATATCTGCTTTCATTTAATAATCCGCTAAATACTAATTGGAATCTCTTGCATCGGTTCTCAATATGTTTTAAGTACCTCTCACAATGCAATAGACTTATTTAAATTAGTTAAGTTTTGCTTTAACAACATATGCTGATGCCAGCTGGGCAACTGATAAAATGATTGCAGGCCCATCAACAGAATATTATAGTTTCAGGAGATCTTCCTGTTGTGAAACACTTCAAAACAAATGAGTACAACTCTAATGAACACGGAAATTGAATATATTACTTTATTAGAAGCTGTAAAAAAAATATTTGGTTAAATAGAATAATTAATTGTAATTTATTTTCAAAATTGCCTATTGTTAAATCTCAAAATATTTAGAGAGAATCGAAACTTTGTATGTTATTCTAAAATATTTGATGGAAAGCCTACATATAAACATAATAATTTTTTCTTGAAAAAACAAAAACAAAAAGAATTATTGAATTCCACTTATCGTCAGTTCCAAGGAAGAAAAATTTTTATGGCAAAAGTTTTGTTATCTGATAAATTGAAATTTTACAGTAATAAATCATTGCGCAATGCAAATGAACAATATATTGAGCCATTAAAAAAATAAGCCCTTTATCTTTTATAAGGTATTTTTTCATTACAAATCTTATATGTTTCAATTCTAGTTAGATGCATGTTTATTTTTTAAACTGTTGAAATGTTAGTTTAAAGTATACAATGTGCCAATAAATGGCGCCATGAGCAATATTGTATGCCATATATACATTTTGCCCACTAATTAAACCAAAAAATTGAGCAACAGAGATTCATTGAAAAAATCATTAATTCAGGTGTTGAAGATGACACTATTTGGGACCGCGTAAAACCTTTTGAAGAAAAATTTTTAAATGTTCCCCCAATTTACAGGACCAAATACTCTAGCATTCTCTGATAAAGTCAAGGCTGAATGCATTGCAGACAGTCTTGAAGCACAATTTCGAAACAATGAAACTGGTGACATACTAAACGAAAGTATTCTTAATGAAGCAGCTAACAAATTTAAATTTAATAAAGGCTTTTTACAAGGAAATCAAAGAACCCCCTTTACCCAAAGAAATTAAATTAGCTATAAAAATCTCAAACTAAACAAATCACATGGAATTGATGGGATAAGCAATAAAACGTTGGAAAATCTCCTAACATTTTTTATTAATTATAACATCATTATTTATTATTTTTATATTTAACATTATTAACCTGATAACATTATTTCTTAGTTAACTATTTTTATTTATAAAATACTAATTTTTGGATACTTCCCCTCAAGATGGAAAACAGCTACTATAATACAAATACTCAAACCCGGTAAAGACCCAACCAACCACACAAACTACATATCAATTTCACTCCTACCCTCAATCAGCAAATTAACAGAGCAAATAATGTTTAAGACTCAATGAATACCTTGAAACTAATTACATCCTCATATTTGAACAATTTGGGTTCAGGAAAAATTATCCACTACACATCAGTTATACACAGTTTCAAAACATGTTGAAGAAGATTTCATTAATAAACAAAAAGCAACAGCTGTATTTCTCAATGTTCAGAAAACATTAGACAAAGTATGGCAACGTGGTTTAATCTATACATAAATTAATCACAACATATTCAATTATCTTATTCAAATAATTATTTCCTATCTTGGAAATCGCAAATACAAGGTCAAAATTAAAAATGAATTTTCCACAGAAAAAACCATTTTTGCAGGTGTTGGGCAGGGCTCTAAAATAGGACCAATTCTGTTTTCCATCTTCATAAATGATATACCTAAAAGATAATACCATGATATGTATTTTTGCTGATGACACAAAAATCTTAGAAAAAATAAAAATACTGATTACATGCAAATTGCACTGAATCGTCACCTTAAAAAGCTGGAAGGCTGGTTTTTTTAAATAGAAAATTGCCATAAATGTTAGCTAAGCACCACAAATTTATCCCGTTGTCTCATAACAGTAAATATCTAGGCATTATTTTGGATAGAAAATTCACATGGATGTTCTACTTTATACATACTCAAAACAAGTTCCGGGAGGTATCTAGAACATTCTTCCCCTTAATCTCAGGGATCTCGAAAATGACTAGAGAAAATAAATTACTTATTTACGCAGTCTATTTATGTTCAGTACTCTCACATATGCCTGTTTGCGATACGTTGCAAAAAGCAACTTTAAACTCATCAACCAAGAGCAAAATCAAATCATCAAAAACATCCGTAAAGCCCTAAGATATCTCCCAAATACTGAATTCTGCAAAGCCCTGGACTACCCATCCCTTAAATGTTAATTAGAAAACACGCCACAAACTTTCTTAACACTAGAAAGACGGAAACTTAGAGTATACCTATATTGCCCCAAAGCAGTCAAAATGACTGCATTGTGAAAGAATAATGTGTAAAGAAATTTGCTTAAAATAAATTTTTAATATTTCTTATATTATTTACAGTCATATAGTAAGTTATTAGTAAGTATTAACAATAAAAAAAATTACTTCATCTGGAACAAAAAGTAATTTATTCATTATTTATTTTAAGCAAATGTAAGTTGAAATCTTTTTATGTGTACATCTTCCGTAAACATACTTTTAACAATTTCCATATTTGTTATTTGTTTTTTTTTTGTTACAAGTCGTACTTGACAAAATTTTCGTTTGTTAGAATATGTTGCATTTGATGTTTGTGGGTCCTCATTTTTTGATGACTTTCTGATGGCAGGACTGGCATAAAGATTCAAATGACAAGTAACGAACAAGTGACGGTAATCAAAAAATATATAAACTGTCATACGAAATCGGAGTCGATCTGATTTCTTATAAGAAATTTACTCAATTCAATAATAAAAGTCATTTGACTTTTTAAAATTTTCCAAGTAATCGAAACGACTGCTTTTAGGCAATACAGGTATAACACACATATATATATATACTGGAAATGAAAGGGGGGGAGGCAACAACAATGATTAATAAACGCATTTATATGTTGTACAAAAAGTCATAAAATTGTAAGAAGCTGTGTCATTATATACACAATTGTTTTTCTAACTGAAATTGAAAAGCAGTCAAAATGACTGCCGTAGGCAATCTAGTGTTAATAACCTGGAAAACATTGAAAATGAAGCTATCAGTAATATCTCCAAATATGATACCAATCCAAGACCCTAAAACAAAAGACACTGAAACACGCTTCTTTGGCTTATCCCCACATCTTCACCACCAGTAACAATCAATAGTAACACTTTTCATTACACTCTTCCTCTCAACCAACCACAATCCTAGCTACAAGAAACGATTCTTACTCTCACATCTCAAAGTTCCCAAGTAAATAACTAGCTCATGTCAACATATCAAAAACCATTAACTTAACAGGAGATAGTCCTTTGCTAAAAGACAGGTGCTTCAACAAATCTACCATTGAACTTGAACATAAATTCTCTTCTCTTCCCTTCCTGCTGTTTCCAGCTAAAAGGTATGTGACTGATTCCTTGGTGTCTTGCTTTGTTGCCCTTACATTTAACTCTGATTTGTTCAGGTTATGGACCTAAAAGAACTTTCAGAATAAGATTGTAATGTCTGTAAGAATAATTCTGATAAATATTTTTTATGAATTAAATGAAAAACATGTGAAAAACCACATGGTAGTAGGAATAAGATTGATGATGTGTGTGTGTTTTTTAACTTCAATTTTGCATTTTAATTAAATAACATGGCAAATTCCTACATGAGAATAAATTGATTTTAATAGAAAATTTATTGAAATTGCTCTCAACAGAACTTTATCTAGCTTGGTTAGGGTTAAAAACAGAATAAAGAAAGAGGAGGTTTATTCAACCATAGGCAGTTAACTGATAGGGCTAATTACATGGATTGGAAATTTGCAATGAAAATGCATCTTATTAAAAAGGACTTGCTGGATTATGTAGCATGTATTAAGGAAGATACTGCTAAAGATATAAAAGCACAGTCGTATATTATTGAAGGGATAAATGAGACAATCTTTAATGACTTAAGAGAATTATCTAGTGGGAAGGTGACTTGGCAAGTGTTAGCAGAAACTTGTGAGCATAAAAAAATCCCAAGAAAGGTCTCAATCATAAAGGAAATAGTTAACACTGGTTGCACAGATTGTAAAGATATGTCTGATTATTTGCATAGAACTATTTCATATCAGCAGCTAAAATCTACATGTATTAAATCTGATGAGGAATTAATTGCTGAGATGATTCTACCAAACTTATCTGATAGATTTGAGCCATTCATTATAGGATTAAAGAATTGTGGTGAGAAAATGACTGTAGATAATGTATGAAATTGATTATCAGCTGAAGATGTAAAGCACTATGTGGAAGCTAATAAGGAATATGCTTTTGTTAAGGAAAAGTGTAAGAATTATTTTAAGGATAAATGTTTTAAATGTCACTTACATGGGCACAAAAGCTCAGATTGTTCTACGGTTGCATGTAATGAAAGGAAATTTGAGAAAAGAAATGGTTCTAAGACAAAACAACCAAAAAGGGAGGAAGCTTACATGGCAGATGTGTATGTTGCTAGCTCTAACACAGATCCTAATGTCCTAATGTATGCTCCAAGGTTCATGGATTCTTGTGCTTCTTATCACACGATTCCACACAAGGAATCAATTGATGTCTACACTAAACCCAATGCAAAATTAATGAAAACTGGGAACTCGGTGATAGAAGTTGAGGGTGTTGGTAACATAACATTCCGCTTGTCTTCAAATAGAAAGAAATTGCATGTAACTTTTGAAAATGTCTTGCATGTACACACGTTAACATCTAATTGTATATTAAGTATTTAAATAAAACTTTTGGAATGATTAACACATTGCTGGAGAAAGGTGTTTAGTCTATAAAAACAAGCATTTAGTTTGCCAGTGAGACAGGTGTCAGTGACAATTTATATTGACTAGATATAAGTAGTGAATGGGCCTTGATAACTTACAATACTTCAATGATTTATTGCATAAGTGAGTAGGTCAATTAAGCAAAAGGGAAAAGATAAAACTGAAGGATATTTAAAAATTCCAACAATGGAATAATTGCATTTATAATAAATGCATACAAGCACATAAATCATTTACGATAGTCACCAAAAAACAAACATTTGTCAACAAAAAAAATGGGGAACTTCTAAAACTGAAATATTTATTTCAACTGATTCATAAAGGTGGCTTTAATAGAAATAACTGTAGGTGACAGATTTTTTTTATGTTGTGCTGATTAACCAGCATAATTAACTGTTAACTTGAAAGAAATTTCCTTCAGCTCTTCCCTATGTATTGAATTAGAAAATAGAGCTACTAATGTGTCAATTTTTTTTTATTTCCACTCTTTCAAAGAGCACATTCTTATTGTACAAAATAATATTTATTATATACATTTTTAAATCTATAATATATGACTACAAATGAAGATGAATAGTAAGAAATAATATTTTTATATGTCAGAAAAGATGATTTTTAACAGAAAATCTAAAATGTTGGAATCTAAAAAATTACGTCCCTATCTTTAATAATTTTTGAAAATTATGACTGTCCATTTCATTGTTAATGCTTAATTTTCAGGACAATATAATAATTTTATTTATTATTTATTAATCTATTTTTTGAGAAGCTGTATATTTAATGTTCTTTATAAAATCCTCTTCAATATAAAGTTAATTTTCCTATCTCTTTCCAAGAAATAAACAATGTGTTCAATAACTAAAAATATCTAGAAACTCAATTTGATTATGTCTGAAAGAAAGTTAATTATGACTGATGTTTTAAATCTATTTTGTTTCCTACACAATTCATTTTCAATAAAATAGAAATATATTTCAGAAGATATATATATTTTTTAAATTTAGCACTGTTTTAACATTTGCTTGCAATTTTCAGAATTTTTGTAAAACTTGCAAGATAATTAAGAAGATGCTTATATATCATTATAAACAAGCTGAGATATACTCGAAGAATAGTAATATCCTTGTTTAATAACTTTAAAATAGAATAATACTACTAGAATTCCATCACCTAGGACAGCCCATGACAAGCAACTGTTTAATAAAGATGATCTTGAGTGCAATTGAAAGAGATATTTGGTCTGACATCATCAAAGAAAAAGGTTCACTGTTACAATTTGTATCTCTTTTGTATATTTTCTTTCATTATTTTTTTGTGTTTGCATTGCTACAGTTTTTTTTCTGCCTCTGACACTGAATTGTATATTTTGATATTGCACTGAACACTGTACTAAAAGAATTTTCTTTCTTTGAAAAATAAAGATGTACTAACAGAGTTTTGATTTTGTTATTATTATTGTCCGTTGTTACATCTAAACCTTAAATATACCAACTATTAAGAAATATTTTTACAATTTCATAAACTAAATCCTGAAAAACAACATGATAAATTAGTCAACAAATAAAAAAACAATACCATTATGTCTAAATTTTGATTCAAAGTAATTTTGAATTAATTTAGAACATACATTGCTTTCCATTTGAAATATATCTTAATTTTTTAAAACATATATTTTTTTTATTTTATTTGAATTGTATGAAATATCTTAATATTACATTTCATGTAACCACTTTATTTGTTTGTATAATAAAGGGCCATATAACTAAATATGTAAGACAAACACCTTCTACAAGGCTCTATTTTTAACAATATTTTTATAAATAATTTATCAAAGCATTTTTGTTTATATTAAAAGATCTCTATACTTAAATTATTAAAATTTGAAACATAACTTACATTCTGAAGCAGTATTCAAAAAATATTCCTAATTATTCTTTTGCAATTTGTATTTTTTTCATTTTATAACATTAATAGTATTAATAAGTTTACAATTCTGAATTACATTACTTACCCATTTTTGATGGCCCTCAGCACCGGCCTCATATACCAGCCATAAAAAATTAACTGTTCTTTTTCATGAAACTCGCCTCACCCTGCAAAAAAGATAAATAAAACTGTGACTTTATAACATTGTGAACTAGATTTGAGATATGCTTATCAGTCTTTACAATTTTGTATAAAATTATTTTTCTGTGTTTGGTGATCTGCATCAGTTTGCCTAGTGAGCTAGCCATTACCTATTTTGAACAAGGCATTTATTTCAAAATAAAAAAAAAAGGTTTTTCAGAATATTGCTTAAAATAATTTAATATTAGGCAAAAAAGTAATAAAGTTACCACAATCCAGTCCAGTCCTAAACAAAAACAACTATTCTTAAAAAGGATGTTATTTAATCAAACAACATTAAACAAAAGAATTATAATCAAAGAATTGATTATAATTCTAATCCACTAAAAATAACATTGTTATAAGTTTCAGAATATATTTACCCAACATATCTGCTCTGCTTTAAATCTTTACAGGATAGAGAAAATAGTGTTTGTTATTTAAACTACTCATAACTCTTTCACACTTCAATCCATGTAAAACAAAGAAGTCAAATTCCATTTATTTTGATTCCTTAACTTCTACACTGTTGTCACTACAGAAAAAGAAAAATGGCTGTCAAATAAAAAATACATGGAGACATCACAAACATCTATTTTGAATTTATAGAAACAAAACAACTAAAGCAAATATTAGCACACTGATTTATGATTAATCTCAGATAAAATGAATTAATATTTGGTATTTTACTTAAGTAAATCAGTAACAAATCTTTTCAAAAAATATATTTCTATTACAATTTCCTTTGATAATAAAAAGAAATTTCAAAATTTCATTTTTTTCACTCCATTAATTTTCATTTTTTCAAATTTCACTCCAAATAATTATACTATTTGGAGCACTTTTCTTAGCGATTAATAATAGGAAGTAGATATAATAAGCAAGTTTGCCAAGTTTTAATTGAAAGCCTGATATTACAAATTAAGTTTTTCAATAATGTGTAACGAGAAAAAAGTATTTGCAAATGGATGAAATATCAATGAATGGACAGATTGATGAGTTAAGGAAAGAGTCCCTATAATCCTAGTGAAATCATACAAAATGCAACACAAGCAGCATTTGAGTAATTATAAGAAAAAAACACGGTAATCTCAATTCCATCTCTCAAAACTGGACTCGAGAAAGTTCTAACAGTATTTGTGAAATGCTGCCTCAAGAAATTTACTCAAGATTGCCATTATGTTAAGAGTAACACTCTACAAATGTAAAGTTGTGAGCATAAATATTTGGGATTCAGTTTCATGTCCTCAAATCCCATTAATGTAAAAGATTGTATTCTATGAAGAAACATGAGTATTACAAATCTAAACAAGATAATAAAAAGAAAACAGTACACTGTCAAAGTGATCAGGCTATCTACATAAGTCATATCACTGACCTCCAACTCGCCACTAAGGCACACGGATAACCAAAGACTGAATGACCAGATCTCCTCAATAGCAACGCTGGCGGGAACTATGGTTCAATGCTAAGGGCCATCACCGGCCATGGTACAGCTCTCCCCGTAAGGAGTATGTCTCATCATTAATGGCAGGGCCAGAACCCCCACCTGAGGACAATAAGACAACATCCTTTAAATGTGGCAAATTTGGCAACATATTACACAAATCTGTTTCCTAAATATAGTATTCTGGATCATCTGAATTCAGTCAAAATAAAAAGCTAATAAAAACTTAAATATTATTTTTTGGAAAAGATCAATAGTATTCTAGCTAATATTAAATTTTTTTTTACATGCTTCTCTTAACAACATAATAAGAACAGATGTTGATAATTTTCTAAGATTTGAACAGAACAACTCTGGTTTAAATAATACTAATTATTTCCCTCATTTGACTACATCTCAAACAAACATTTCCAAGAGACCAAACACAGTAATTTTATGCTTTACTAAGCATATACAATATGAAAAATAGCAATCATGCCCTTTAAAACTTTTTTTGTGATATTTCAGAAATTAATGGTTTGTTCTATCTGCTGATGAGAACAGTACATGCACCATGCCTTGAGCTTAAGCATGAGTGCCTTTAAATTTAGAAAAAACAAATGCTTTACACTTCTTTTTTAGCCATCCTGAGAAATAATTCTTAATTAACTATAAATAATCTGAATTTATGAAAAATAAAATTTCCACAAAATAAACATAAATGTTAGAGAGAAAAATAGGTTTAGGAATAAAAATAAAAGTCTAATAATAATTATAGCAAGGGATAATTATATTAAATGTAGTTGGAAAAATGAAAACCCTAAAATAAAAAAAAACACTTAAAATTAAGAAGAAAAAAATTGGTACTTTTCCCATTATACTGGCGCAGCCGAAAAATCCCCAATAATGATGCAACCAATGCCAAACGGAATATCACCATCTGTAAACTTTTGCCGATACATTTTTTAAAAAAGTTGGGCCATTTTGTGGCCTGCGCCAAAATGGCAACTGTGTGCTGTTGCCAAAAAGTCTGCTTAGCGAGATTTGCGCTAGTATAATGGAAAAGTACCAAAAAATTTATTAAAATATTCAGTAAACAATTAATGAAATTTCAACACAATTAATGACAAGATTTCATGAATTTTCTTTTTTTCCCACTTTCCTTTCCTAATTGACAATTTAATAATAAATACAGCAACAATAAGTACATTTGCAGATTTATCAATAACATACTTAAGCAATATTTTAATGCAGACTTTTTGCATTTAAAATTAAATTTTTTTTAAATTTATGCGGATGTCCAATTTTTAAGATAAAATCCGTAATTCATTTTTAACATACAAATTTTAAAATATTTACCTCCACCCAGCCAAAACCTTAAAAAAATTCCACATGAATCAGTAACAAAGCAAGGTTCCTATGATTCAAAAGCATTTTAATTAAGGACAGACTATCAGATACATTCCTTCAATAGCAGCAGAGAAAAAGCAAGTTATAGAAATCAAAATGAATCAGGATTATTTATACAATTTGAAAATTTTCAATATTATAGCATTGCAATACAATAAAAGATTATATTAATAATTTACGAGGAAAAAACTTTAAAAATAGAATAAAAGTAACACAAATTACTTTTGCTTTCATTAAATATCTAATAGAACAAATATCAAATGAAGACAGTGTTCCTTAAACATTATCCATATTTAATATTATCAAGAAAAAAAGTGTCAACTTTATACCTTCAATGAAAAATAATGCATAACAAAGCTAATTGTCAGAAAGGGAAATTAAAATTACAACGCATAAAAATACACTGATCAAATTTAATCATATATTATACATGGACAAACAGATGAATTTTAATACTTTCAAATAAAAAAAATAATTTCATGTCTAATTGATTAACAAACAAGATAAAACAATGGAAGTAAACTTGACAACATAACAAGAAATATCTATAAAGTTTTAATTCTTCCATTTATTTTAATCAATTATATTTAAAACTATCAATAAAACTATAGGATAAATAGAATCATAATTAACTATTGCTGGAAACCAATAAGTTAAAATACCAAATGTAAAGCAAGAAAATTGGTCTTGGAAAAATTCAATAATTCTTAAAAACTAGTTTGAAATAAGAAACCAATCTAAAAAAATTTAAAAAATATACAAATGCTTTGCACTAAATGCAGATAAGATACTTTGTCTTTTATGCAAAAAATTCCAAGGGTCAACAGAAACTATTGTGTTTTTTTGTAGTGAAATTGCATTTCTGGTAATTAAAAAAAAAATCTGCATCAAACATTTGAATGTTGGTATCTACTTACCAAAATTAACACAAATATTTTTAAAATAGTAGTAAAATATTGAAATACAGGAAGCATATGGTTTTCAACAACAAATCTTTTCAATGAAAGCTCTACAAGGAAATGCAACTATTGCAAGACATAATTACAAGGGGGGAAAAGAAGTAAATATGAAATTCAAAAATGAAAGCTGAAACACTTCAGCTTTATTCAATATGAAATATATGAATAAAGATTTAATGATTAATTACATGAATAATAAGCATAAGTATGAAATAATATATATACTGAAAACATTAAAGCTCAGATATCACTTGTACCATTGTCTTTCCTACAGACAAATAACTTTCTATACCACAAGAATCATAATACTGAAACTAGTGGGCAAATAATAAATTTTATATTTTTATAATAAAAAAAAACTTTTAAAAAATTAAACTTATTTCTTAAAGAAAGAAACAGTAAATTTCCTTGCTTTAAATGAATGAAAGAATGAAATGAGCTTTGACGCTGATAACAGTTATGGTAATTTTTATTAAATGTTATCTAGTTAAAAGTTGCACCACTTTATATCATTTATATTTACTTTATAAATTTTGGGAGGACCATGCAAATGCTATAAATATACTTTGAATGATGTTTACATTGCCTAGGTGTTACTTATATTCAAGAATACGTGACTGCTTACATAGAGATCATAATCAGAAGGACTAATTACTTACCCATATCAAGATCACAGAAATTTCGTTTATCAAACTGAATTTTGGAATGCTTTCTAATGACCCTCTGTAGTTTATGAAAGCAAAGCTTCTAGGAATCACAACAGTTACTTCTTTTTTTTTTGCTGCAAATCCAAAATATTCTACATTAATATTTTCAAAATTTCAAACATCTAATTATATGCAAAATAAAATAAAAGACATTAATATTATATGTATATATATATAGCTGAAATTCATCTATTAATTTTAAGAAATAAATAATATTCCCTTTAATGTTGCAATTTAATGTACATGAACAAAAAGTTCCTAACCTCCAAACATAGCAAATTAAAAAGGTATTCCTCCGGCACTGAAACTATTTGATATCAACTATTTCTTTATATTTATTTTTTCAATTAATTTTAATCAATATTGAAAACTTAATTCTAATTTAGAAACAAGTTCCTAATTTTTAAATTAAAAAAAAGGATCATTTTGTTGGCAAATGTTGAGCATTTATTTATTTACTTATGTTGAAAAAGATCACCTATGCTGTTGAAAAAAATGAACTAGATGTTTTGAATTTTGTTAATAACATCATGACTAAAATTTTAAACAAACAAACCAAGGGAACGTAATATATCTGTGAAGACAATACTTTAAAAATATGAAGAGCAAAACAGAAAAAAAAAAGCAATTTTCTAAAATTTTTAAACCCTTCTTCTACATTATTTATAATAGTACTTCCATGTTTAACAAAACACAGTAACTTAAGAACAAGAGCTAGATCTATAGAATTTGTCATTTTTATGAATAACATAGCATATTTGTATTGAATTATGGACTAATCATCTGCACAGGTTGCTTTATTGCAAATATTTATTCTGAACAAAACTCGATATTCAATTTCTGACCGAAATTTTAAATATCAATCAAACTTTAAATGCAATAAATCAAAAACACAGCACCCAAAATGGGCATTTAATTTTTTAAAAATCTTCATCGTATAATAAAGTATAAATGTGCTATTTACAAAAATATCTAAAAGAGCAGTCTCAGCTCCTAGATTCAAAATAGAAAACTTCTGAAGTAATTGAATAGTGAATTGCATTCAATCATACTTACATAAAAGACTACAAATAAAATTTGGTAGGAAAAACAAAAGAAAGCGTTTCAAAAAATCTACAAGTTTTGCACAATTCTTTTTAGGTGGTACATTTCTATTCCTCAAAATTTCAACAGACAACTGGAAGGTCTTTGGATGCTGTATCTGTAAAAATAAATAAATAGAAGTAAATCAAGCCACAGTTATTCATTCTGCATAAGGTAAGAAGAATTCAGTATTGCTTTCTCGCTTTCTAAATAGTTAAACTTTGGATATTAAATTAAAGAAGGAAGGAAAGATATATCAATTCCTTTAAAACAATTAAGAAATTTTTCTCAAAACTTTACAATAATTTGCAGATAAAAATGTATATTCAAGGCTCAACAATGAATCTCAGTTGACATAAAAAAAAGTTGTGTATGAATGGCCAATGAATCATCCAATTGCTAACTTCATGTTGATGGCAAAATTCAAATGAACATGGGCATGCATGCATGCAATTCAAGAGCATGCAATTCTCCTGAAATAATATGAATAAATAATGAGTGGAACTTTGGTATTATCCAGTTGATATTATCCAGGTATTTGGTATTATCCAGTTTTTGTACTTCAGAATATTCCATTGGCCATTTTCATACTTTGGGGTTTTCCTGTCGACCATTTTCACCAAACTTGATATTATTGCCAAAGGGTAGTAGTGTTGGGCAAATGACCACAAATTACTTTTCATATGACACATTTTTGTAAGCATTAACAGGTGGGCAGGATAATTACAAAGCACTTAATAAGCTGGTTTAAAAATTTTAGTTAATTTTTTACAATATGATGGCCAATCCAATAAATCTTCAATCAAAATAGAATTCTTCAATCAATATAGAATCAATAATTACTATTTTATACAATACACACAAGAATAAAACAATGTATTTACATTCTTAAATTTCACAAATTTCAGAACGATTCAAATTAAAATGCTGGTTAGGATTTTTTTTATTTCTTTATTTAGATTTTAGCTTACTATTTAACAAGATCTTAAATTAGGTTGTCTGTAAAACTATACCGTGTAACAAAATATTTTTTCAGATACAAAATAGGGATATACATGATTTTTCAATGTAGCAGAAGGGGGGAGAAAATCGAGATTAATTTTTCAATAAGCACCTTGATTATCACTTCAACAACTTTAAATACTTATAAGTTATCATCTCAACAGTAAGTACTTAGATAAAATGTTATAATAATTGGAAACTTTTTAATAAAAAATAGTTATTTTAAAAAGGTTTCAGTAAATTGAAATAATTATTAGGATTTGTAAGCAAAAATAGACATCACTTTTGTATGACAAAATTCTAAAATCTCTGAAAAGCAGTATTCTATAAATTTGCATCAATATTATATTTGTTAACTCTAGCTATTACAGAAGTCCACAATTGATAGAAAATACATAAAATGTACTTATAAATAAGAATGTGAATCGTATGTTTTGTTAAATACATAATATAATTATGAAAAAGCATATTTTCAAACCTGAAACAAAATAAAGAGAAAGATAAATAAAAACCAGATAAACCATGTCAAATGATATGCCTTCCGTGTTCTGAAATAAATATAAATAAGCATCAGCTCTGTTAAGTATACATGAAAAAAAAATATGCTAAATATTGACAATAATATCAAACACTGATGTATTCGAAAAATAGAATGTACATTTCAATATTAACATTCTGAATGAAATCATATTTTAGACATTAAAAAATAATAAAAGCTAAATGCAGCAAGAAGGTGAATAAAAAGTCCAACTTAAATGAGAACGCTGGGCCATCGGGACGAGAAAAAGAACAATAGAATAATCAACACTGGGAATTCCAACATATCACCCACATGATGCCACCGAGTTATCTTATGTAATTAGTTCTCTTAGAATTTGAGACTTAGATGACGTTGCGTTCGTTAATCAAAAGCTGAAGTGAAACCGCTCCCTTCTTCTCTGTAACTCGAACGGTTGAAAAGCGATCGCAGCGGCTCCATACTTAGAAACGGAATGAATTAGAACACTCGCAATTTCAAATGAAAATGAAACAACCTACATTCTCGATCTTCAATACGAAAAAATATTTTTATTGATGCATCTTTTATGCAGGTGATTTTGTGACACCAATTGCAGGAAAAATGCTTCAAAATTTTGGGTTATATATAACTATGGACTAGATTCGGAATTCAAATGCATTTTCGCCCAAATTCACTAATAATTTAGTGAATAATGTTTCAGCAATAGAAATTTCAATAGCTATTCAATGAATAAATTTTTATGTATATAAGTTTCGCACTATCAATAATATTAATATTTTTGATAATCATTTTTATTTAAAGTTTAATTAAAGTATTATTAATTTGTAATTTTTTAAAAAATAATTTTTATTCCATTGCTCTGCCTGTTATTCAGATTAAAATTAATGTTACTGTGATATACTACTAATAGTTTCATCATATTAGTGCCAAACATTCCCGAGTTCTAAAAAATGCTTATAAATACGAACGTACGTATGCTTCATGCTTATACGCTTAAAAGTCATAAAAAGCGTTTCTAACTTTGTATTCAAAATAAATATATACTGGACTTCTATTTAATATTATAAATAATTATGCAAATAATAACAGCGTTGTTTCATAATATTTTACTCTAGAGAATATATCTTGAAAGCTTTTGTCCGCAAAAGCTGTAATTTAAAAAATTATGGACCTGTTTTTATTGACGATAGCGAGGTTCGATCTCGTAACTTTTGGGTTGGAAATTAAAAAACATGACATTAAGGAAAAAGTGATAACTCAGTTTTGATGTTGTTATTAGACATATAAAGCTGCAACTACAATACTCCCCATTCAATGAGTCAAAGTGAGACGAACGATAATATTTATTATTGTTTTAGAGGTGATATATTGGCTATTGATTCTAGTGCATCTTACCCATTTTTATTGACCTATTATTTATCAGCTTCATTTTTTAATTACTTATCGGCCGATTATTGATCAGCTTCATTTTTTATTTACTTATTGGTTGATTTTAAACAGCTTCATTATTTATTTATTTTATTGTGTGATTATTTACTAGTTTATTTATTTATTTATTATTAGAGTAGATGGGGCCACAATTGCTGCACGAAGGTTGCGTTTTGTTTGTTTATCATCCTATGTCAACAATGTTGCTATTGGTAATTGCGAGGCTCGAACAGGCAACATTTCGGTTGGTAGCCAGATAACATGATCCCAAAACAAAAGTGATTGCTCAGTCTTGAGGTCGTTATCTGGCTTATAAAGCTTATAAATCTACAGATAAAGTCAGGACTCTCACTGGGAAATATAACTTGAATACAAATGATATTCATTAAAAATAATTCGTATTGCTATTTGATTCAGGTAAAAGCAGAGAGTCAACATGGGTAGATGTTTTATGAGTTACAGATTCTGGAGACGACAATGAAGAAAAATCTTTTCCTGCGGTAGATATTCTTTCTATAATATTTCAATATGATAATTTGTTTAACCTTTTCTTCAGCATCTAGTGCAAGAGAATGAGAATGTTACACACTCTGGCATTATCAATGATGTGCTTTAATTTTTCCGGCGGAATGTTCCATTTTAGCTGTGAACCAGTTTTTGTACCTGGATAATATTACATAAGAAATTTATAACCAAGCACCGGTAAGCAAAATATAAAAGATCGTCTCATGAGCAATGAGAACGCAGGGCCATCGGGACAAGAATATCCTAGTGAGAATAACCAAGTCGAAATCCAATACAGCGTTTTCGTTATCTTTGCAGCTGTACATCTCAGTATCCAAACTTGGGATACTGAGATGCGATACCTAACAAAAAGATGATGTATAAACTGTTACATTCTCTGCGTTTATTTTCGCTGGGGATCCAGAAAACTGTTTTTAAAAAAAAATTAAAATACTGCAATTTATCAGAAACATTTAAACTACCACTAATTATAAAAAAGATATCTTTATTTATATTTTTGTTTCCGTACCTACAATTGATCATTGGCATATAAGACATAAACAACAATTTCTCAAGAAAGCTTTTGAATGCAAAAGCTAGCTATGAAAAAGAAATTACCCATAATCGGAATAATTGCCACCTTCCAAAATAGTGGTTCTTTTGATTTGAATCAAGAATGACTATATATTGTTGTTGATGCAGAGTAGTTATGATAGTAGTTCAAATTCTACTACATATATATATAATATTTTTAAAGAATTTCTTCATATAGATGGATATATTTTCCACTGTTATTTTTTTTTCTGACTCGAAAGGGAAATTTATATATTTTTAAAATATTAGAATTTGTTATAATATCAGACAAATAAGCATTTATTTTTTAATTTATAAGTATTATTTATCATAAATATTGCAGACTTGTCAGATTATTTTTAACAATAATTTTTCCTTTGGTTTAATTTGTGAGAATTTGATGTAGTTAATTAACATTAAGTAAGCTTTGTCGTTATTAATTCCTTATTATAAGATTAAATCGTATAAAAAATTTGGAAACACGTAATTGAAAATTTATTTCAAATTCTAGTCTTTCAAGAGCAAAAATATATGAAATAAAATTGTTTTAAAATAATATAGAGCGTTCTTCATATTCATAATAGTTAAAAATATGAATTTTGAGTGATGTTTACGTTGGATAATTAGGAAAGGACATAGGATAATTTGATCCTAATCAAAATTTCTTTCCTTTGTCTTAAATGTTAGATAAATAGAAATCAATGTGTATATTTCATATAATGATATATTTTTTAAAAACTTTTTATTTTTTTGATGATAAAAAAAAGGAATTAATTTTACTTCACCTGTAGTATTTCCTGTATATGTTTTGTGCATTCTTACATAAATAATATGTATGTATATTTCATAAAATAAATAATTCTTTTAATAATTCCTTGTCAATATTTCAAATTTTGAAACAAAATCATATTTTTAATAAATTTAAGTATGCGAAATATTTTGTAGTTAAAAAACGTACCTGAAACAATTGAAATTGGTTTATGTTCCATTTTAATGCGCATGGGACAACTTGAAATTTTAGAATATTTAAATTTTTTTCCATTGAAAAAAATAAATGAATTTTGATGAAATTCTTTGATTTTGCAGCATTAGATTTTTATAATACAATTACCATGTAAATTTCCAAACAATATCTCAAAAATTGAGAAATTTTGTTTTCAACAACCATTGTACACTTAAATCACACATTTGCTGCGACCTTTTTATTTGTATTTACTGAAAATAAAGTACTTTTCTAAGCAACTTTTATGAGGCCGAAGTGTTAGTTTGAACGTTATGTTAATTATTAGGTTTGTTCAATAAAATTATTATTTGGTTTGTTCAATAAAATTATTATTTGGTTGCTTTCATTTGAGAGTTATTATAATTTTGGAAATAACATAGTGAAAGGTTAATTAGAAGTGTAGTATTTCCTTTCAAATTTGAAAAATAGAGTAAACTTCAGAAATGATTTTTAAAACTTAATTAAAATAAGAGCGACAAATTTATTAAAAAATTACTGTTTAAAAAATAACCTAAAAGTTATGAAACTATTGCCATCATCAAAAAAATTTATGTTTTGGATTTTTTTTAAAAAAAATCCGTTCTGAACGATTTTTATTTTGAAAAAGTGTTAAGTAACGAAACAAATTCCAAAATGTAACAAGCTACCAGCATGATATCCGAGTCTAATCGGAAATGGATTTTCAAGCTTAACTGGTTTGTCATTTGGGATTGTATAGAATGTCTAAGAAATGTGATACATTAATAATAGTTTCATATATCAGTGCCAGGTTTTCAGCATTCTACAAAATGCTTACATATTCTACTGAATGCTGAATTTCAAAACTCGTCAAGAATATAGAGCACCTTCAATAAAAATAAAATTTCATTTTGTCTATTCGGAATGTTTAAAAAGGCGTTTTCCAGATTGTTGTCCTTTAAAATGAAAAAATTGGAGATAGTCTTTTGCCAAAAAGACGGGTGCTCCGATAATCATATCATTGAACTTGAATTTGAATGTGAAATTCCATTTCTGATGATGAGGGCGCTACGATCGTTTATGAAGCTCCGAAGGGAAATCAGTGCTCTCTTTCTGCCTAGAAATGAATTTTGTAGTCATTAATTTGAGTGCCTTGCGTTCAAAGAAATGAAAGACAACAGAAGTGTTGTGAAATTTGGTGTCTATATTAATTGTAAATTGCTTAGTGTCTAAAATATTATTTTTAAACACATTTAAAATACTGCTATTCCTAAGATTCACTTCCAACTCATCTAAATATAAAATGCAATTTAAATAATTGAATATCAAAAACATTATCCACTGTAAGGAATGGACTTTTCCATATTCTCTCTACCGAAAGCTTTTGCTATCAAAAGCTGGGGTCTTAAAAATAGGTCTTAACGGACTGTTTTCTGATTTTGGAATCTCTAATGTGTTCGATATGCGGAATTATATTAAGAATATTAGTTTCAGAATTAAAGTTTTAATTATTATTTCACAGAATAATCTTTCCTATTAATAAAATTACACGCATGATTTGTCCTCAATAACTCCGTTATCATTTGTAAGAATTAATACTTTAATATTTCCTTTAAATAATTTCATTTGTTACTATTTTAACAAGAATAATATGAATAAAAAATAATCCATAGCCTGATCTTTCTTACTTTCATACAAGCCGCCTTTGGCGACCAGCTGTTTCGCTAAGAAGTAATGCGTTAAAGAATTTTCAATTAAATACTTATACATAAGTTATTGAAAATTTTTGAACTCATTACTTCCTAGCATACCTTCCTATCTCGCTCGCTTTTTAACAATCTCAGCCAAATATATGAAACTTCGCTAGTCACGTAACTCATATTATTATTGAACCCTTACGGTTATTTGTTTATTGTACTACATTTCTCTCCAATATGCAATCAGCTGTCGTGAAATTATGTGGAAAATATCACATTTTATATTTATTCCATGACATTACGCTCCCATTTAAACACGTGCTGAACATCACACTTTCCTAGGTTTAATTTGCAATAAGAGTTAATTTAATCATTCAGTTTGAATTTTTGTCAAAGTGACAGCAAAGGACTTAAATTCTACTTTCATTTTGGGCGAAAGAAATTGTTGGAAAATATAGTTTCTGTATATTTTTTAAAAAAATTCATTAAAAATAGAAATTTAATTTATAGGTTAAAACATTGTTTGTTATCAATGAAAAAAGTTCTTTTTAAGATGATTTAAAAAACAGTTTTGTGGTGTAATTT
Source organism: Argiope trifasciata (assembly GCA_026543055.1). Classification (NCBI taxonomy): domain Eukaryota; kingdom Metazoa; phylum Arthropoda; class Arachnida; order Araneae; family Araneidae; genus Argiope; species Argiope trifasciata. The sequence continues at coordinate 20,298 of JAPMOQ010027631.1, read as the reverse complement.
TTTCGGAAGCCGTTGAGGTAAAACACCAAAATTTAGCTTACTTTCAACCAATTAAAATTCTAATTTAAACATTCAAAAAAGCCGCTCCGAGGTGCACATTCACGGTGTTCCAGGTGTTTGTTATCTCTAAGGGGAACATTCTGGCCTATGGAAGGCCAACTCACACACATATTGAGCTTTATTATAAGTTTAGATTATGTGCATTTCTTGCTCAATACAATTTGCAATGTGTCGGCAACGACATGGCACTTAATTTGCATGGTTTGAATGGAATCTTTATACGAATTTATTTGCAGGCAGTAATTTATTAAAAACATCTAATTCAATTTCACTAGTTGCGTATGTTACAAAATGTCTTATTCCTCTTTATGAAACTATAAACAAACTTCATACATTTACTTGATATTAACCCCTTCCTTCTCACTCCCGTGAAAATGACGGGGTGACATCTCTACCTCTATTTCTCACGCCCGTGATATTTCCGGGATGGCGTATTCAACAGTAATGCTCCTAAAAAATGAAAACAGTCTATTTTTTATGCCCAGAATCATGTTTATTTCTCAATATATACACCAGATGGCTGCCCTAGACTATTTGCCAAGTTTTTAGAGATGGCTCATTTGTTTTAAACTACACACTCAGTTTTATGTAATTTTTTTGAATAAAAAATAGGCACTTTTATGACCATTTTCTTCAAAATTAGGCGACCTTTAAGGGGTTAAGTGTTAATAATTTAATTTCATAACAAATTTTGTTTTCATTGGTTTAAATCCAAATTTAACGGCTCTGAAAGTTTCAGCAGCATATTAAACTATTTTTAAAAATACCTTAATGGTCTGTGTTCCGAGAGCTCATAGAAAAGTTGGGAAAACACCTGAAGCCCAATCAAAATGTCATAGATTTGAATCTCGACTTACTTAGGCAATGTAAACCCTTTACTTATACCCTTGTCAATGGTTTAAAAGAGATTAGTTTTTTTTAAAAAGTTTTAATTTCGGATAATGATAATTTTTCTAAGACTGAATCACAAAATGCCTTTTATTAGGTTTTACGTTAACGTTTAAACCCAAAATATTATTAAAGAATTATGTTATTAATTCTATGTTATTTCTAATTCGTCAGCTCAGATAAAAAAAAATTCTGAAGCTGAAATTATAAATATTCGTATATTGAAGAGTATAAAATAAATATAGATAAGTTTTGGAATTCTTTTTGGAAAGTTTAGAAACCGAGAAGAAACATTAGTTGTTCTTTGACAGTGCCACTTTATGTAATTATCTACATGCATATGAAATTTTGTGATTACATTATTGTGATTCGTGTTGATATTACTTTCTTTGGGCTTTTCCTCCGGAAAATGCATTGTATCCTTTGAAGAGATATTCAATTCAAATGTTACACTGACAATCAAAATGCAATCTTGAGTACCCGAAACTATTTCATATCTTTACAAAACTCGGTTCCAAATGTTTGGCCCATTGAAAATAATTTCTTTTGATCTAAATCTTACTTATTTTTGCTACATTCCTGTTTTTACCCTATCTTTACTGTGATTTTCGAAAAAGAATTATCGGAGCAGCTTTAAGATTTAAAGTCACATATTTAATCTCAGATTACAGAAATGCCACAAATATATCCAGCATCTAGGGACACTAGTTCTAATCCTATAGAAGCCATTCTACATCATTCGTCTCACAATCACCAAATTATAGCTTGAATGGGCTCTGCTCTTATCGACGCCAGGAATAGGTACTCCTATTGTAGTTGCCAAAGGTGGCAGGATAAATATTTTCTTATATTCATATATTGTTTTTTTTTTCCTAGCTTCTATTTACTGTCTGATTTTTAAATCTATTATCGAGTAAATTTTCAGCTTTCAAACAAAAAGGTTCTCAGAGTATTCAAATCATCACCTTTATTATCATGGCCTTAGAAATTATGAACTAAGGACGCAATGTTCCTGCATGCGAATCACTGACTTCTTTAAACATATACAGCAGGCAGCAGAAATGGAAAACTGTTGTGTAAGCATGCCATCATCTATTTGACAAATCATCATGGACTATGATCTCCCTATATTTATTAAAATGAACACCTTTTCTTGCTCATGTTCTTTCTTTTTTTTTAACCGTTTAGAAGCTTTGACAGATTTTCTCTTATCATTTAAAGCAGTGCTCCGCAACCTTTTCTCGCCTACGACGCACCTTATTTCTTTCTAGAATTCCGCGGCACACCAGATACTAAAGTATATAGGTATTCATTGATACACAAATTTAACAATAAATGTTTGTTTTTTATATGAAAAGTATACATACATAAAACCGTAACATATTTATTTCTACGCAATCATAATAATTATTAGTGTGATACCTGTGCTTGTTTTAATGAACACAAAAGTTTTATATTTGGATCAATATTTGACACCGCGACCCGAAGTAATTAATTAAGATCTTTTAAGTATGACCGCTGATCATTTTTAACTAATTCAAGAGTTGAAAACTTTGCTCACATTAATATGTCGTCGAAAATGGAAGTAATGCTAAGATTGCTTTGTAGGAAACGTGAGGATATTCTTTTTTAAAGTCAATCCAGAAAACATCTAATGGAACTTCGGAGAAGTATAATTTTAAAGTCATGTCATTATTTAAATCGGTTCTCACCAGGGGACCATTGAATAATTATTTAGTTATAATAATTATTCTTTAGTGTATTTAGAAAAATAGACATTATTATGAAAAAAATTGTCGTTGTGTATTAAATACATGATGAAAAATTGTAAAATGTCAAATAAAATGTATTTGACAACGATACACCTGTATCTGGTTCATGGCACACCAGTGGGCCGCGGCACATCGGTTGCGGAGCACTGATTTAAAGTATCTTAAAAAAGGTCGTCCGAGCAACAAGGACTTTATATGTTGTTCTTTTGAAGCGAGAATGGTAAGCCTTGTTTTTCATAAATAAAATGATCTACAGTCCTTCACTCCGTTCGTTAGATTTGCTGTCTTCATTCAAATACTTGACGTTTTCTTTATCTTGATTAGCACAGTCAATACTGCTCAAGCATTTTAAATTCCAAGGCTTCGCTGCTTACCCGGACTAGTTGAAAGCAGTCGCAATATTAATAACAAATTTCGTGCTATTAACAGCTTTCAGTATAGATGGCGCACTAAGCAACGAGAATATGTCAAGTAAATTTTAGACTACTTCAGCCTACTATAATTTTTTTTTTCATATCAGATCCTCTACCATTCCAAATTTTGTGAGATGATCGACATACACTTTAATAAAATTTCTTACTTTATTTAGCTGCAGTTAAAAATAAATAATTCCTTGCTGACAACGATAATAAATTCAGAAAATTTCAATGGTTTCAAAACAATGCCCCTTTTAAGTACTTTTTTTCCCTCCAGGGATTAACCAAGTGGATGTACAGTTCAATAATATGAAAAGTAACATTTCCGTGTTTTATTGAAAGTATCATCAACATTATATTCTCTTTTGCGAATTCAACTGCAAATTAATTTATGGGAAATGATGCAAGGTCCTTTGAAATGAAATGATAATGGTATGAGAAATAATTTATCAGAACTATTTGGCAACCAGTAATCTTGTGGTTCCATCTTAGGTGATAATTTGGTATTTTTTGACATCATTTTTCAATTCTGGTGATGAAAATTCTGCTTTTCACAACGCTAACTCAATAGTTTCACAGATAATTGATTCTTCGTTGCATGTCTATTGACTGATTCTATTCCGAAACTCTATCTCAATCTTCATCTTTCATTTGCTGCACATTAATCAGAATTTTAAAAAAATTAAGAAAAAAGTTTTTTAACACTAATAAACAAAACGTTACAAAGATCAAATTCTGATTCTTAGCGGATGATTTTAAGTCCTGGGCTTGTCGCATAATATTACGAATCAAAGATGTATTGAAAATTGAATTAGTGTATCGGGTCGATCCTATTTTAGCCCACCTCTGACGCCAATTTAAAAACTCGCCAAATTATCAGCGATAATGATTTTAAAATGGCAACCCTGACAACATCTGAAGAGAAATGCGGCAACCCTACGGAACCTCATTGGTTTATTTAAACTCCGTTAGAAAACTATTTAATATTATTGGTACTTTCGATTATTTTCAAATACTTTCGATTTGGCGTGATTTTGAAAAATTGGCGAGATTTTGAAAAAGTCGCCAGAGGTGGGTTAAAATAGGATTTTACCTAGTGTATCATATGGGATTTTATAGAATGACTAACAAATGTGTGAAAAATTATTAATAGTTTCATTCTTAGCATCAAGTCTTCGATATTTTACCAAATCCTTATATATATATTTACAGAACGTTGAATTTAAAACTCTGCCTGAATAATGTTCTACATAGTAGTAATAAAAATAAAATTTCATTTTAATTATTCTGAATATTCACTATATCCATTTTAAAATTTTTCCTTTGAGAAGACTACATGCACGATGTCAGTTTCCTGTCTGTGAGTAAGAGAGCGCTCCAATCGCTCGTTGAAGAACACAGGGGAAACTGTGCACCATCTTTTTAAGTAGAGCTGAATTATGCTGATTTTTATTATCTTCAACCCTAACATTCAAAGCAATAAAAAGCAAAATGGGTGTGTTGGAGCTAGGCGTATGTATGCTAATGAATTAGATAAAGAAATTTCAGCTTAAATTCCAGAATTTTATCTTTAATTTATGTTCGAAATGTTCCTATTCAGATAAAATATTTTTTACTACCACTATTTTTATAAATTCTATCTTTGTAAATAAATATAGGGTTTTTTTTATATGTGTACGTTTGAATTGTTAACTATTATATCAAGAAAGCTTTTGCAATGTGAAAGCTGGTATTAAATGTTAGTCTTTTTCTTAACGGGAGAGCGATGGATGAACGATTCTTGTTCATAAGTTGGTACTGTCTGTCCCACAGAGAAAGAGATCCAGAGGTCTCACTCTCATTCACACTAATGGTAACTTTTTTAACATGGCCATTCACGTAGACAGTAGCGTCATCTCTATTGATACCTAAGATTTGGAACTATTGAGTGGGGAATGGCATCATGATAAGGGTGTCAACAAAGGAACTGCATTTTATATACATAGCTGTCGCGGCCAAATTGCCGTCTTGGGATAATATCCCCAAATAAATTGCTATTAGATGTTTTTATTTCATTTATTTTCTCCCATCTTATATATATATAAATCTCTGTTGGTTGTGTGCTAGTGAAATTCAGATGCATTATTTCCATATTTCAGATTAATTAAATTTTATTTACCCTTCACTATGAAATTTCATTAAATTATTTTAATTCTATTCCTGCAGAAATGATTTTTTTAAAGTTGATATGTAAGGTAAAAACTTATTTTTAGTAACTTAAAGAACAATTTTTAAATTTTATAGTGGATAAATTGCATATTGTATTAAGTGCTATTACTGATTAATAACTTTCACTTTCTATTAATTATACTGCACATCAGTAAATTTTAAACAGCAATTTATGAATTTTAAAACATTTTCAGATTTAAACCACTTCTAATCAATTTTACTGTATATTTATACTAATTTTAATCACTTTCATATATCAGATTTGGCTATAATTTTACCTAAATTATTTTAAAAATTAAAATATCTGAATTTTTTGTACAAATTCTAACATTGTACATAAATTTAGTATTACAGAATAATCATGAATTAAATTACAAGCAACACAAATAATTTTGTACGAATTTATTGAAGAGAAACACAATTCAAAACTATCCACATATCACATGTCAAAAAATATAATCACTAAAAAAATATAATTATAGCATAAGTTCATTTGAAATAAAAATTGCAATTCAAAATGAGAAGTGATTGATTAGTTTTATAAATTTAGTATCTATGAGAGAAAGGTTCTTATGCCATAGCAATGCTAATTTTACTAGATAAAAAAACAATTGGTTTCAGTCACATTTTTAACATACGTCAGATTGTAATTAAAAAAAAAATGGAAAATTCAAAACAAAAAACCGGCATAATTATTACTAATTTATTTTCAAAAAATAAAATTAAAACTATACATTAAAAACCTTTTTTAATTCTTTTTAGATCAGTAGGTTGCCATTTCATCATGCATTCATTTATTTACATTATATATATATATAATTATTATTACCAGAAAAACATTCATGTAATTTAGAAAAGTATTGAAATAAACTTTCAGTCAGTCATTTAAATCACTCATTTACACATATCATATTCTTTAAAATACAAAAATATATTATAATCTAAATTTTTTTCATCATTAACTAGTAATTATCTGCATTTAATATTGTGAATTCATCGGAAGACAAAACTTTTTTGCTAAAAAACCTGATATGCATGATAAAATATTTTCTTCCATTATATTTAGTTATCCACATCATATTGTTTCTTTCCTTCGTCCAAGTCCACAGAATTTTCATTTATTAACTCACACACTTCTTTCTTGCTTAGAGGCAAAATCAATTTAATCATAACAGTTTATTTATTAACTGTTTTAAAAAATTAATAATCATTACTTTGTGAATAGTATGTCTGAATTTAGAAGCATCCGAGATTGACTCAGAAGCCTCATCGTCATCTAATACAAGAAAATGTATTTTCTAAAGAATCAAGATGAAATCTATTGGTAAGGATAAATTTGACTTTATTGAATAAATATCCAAAAATTCCAATGAAAGACCATTTTTATAAGGTACAACAATCCTCCTATTGCTTTTTCTTGATCTAAAAGGTCATGTTGCAATCCACTTTATATCATTCCTTTCAAGAATGAAATATGGAAACTGTCCTTTCTTCCAAATAATTCTTTCTTTTCATGATACAATGTTCTTGAATTAACAGATTCAAATAGTTTGTCAATATTTCAAAAGAATTCTGCTGTTTTTATTCCTTTTCTCTTAATATTATTATCTGCAACATGTAAATTCAAAGCAGAGAGTGCAACAGAGTGGCTAAGTACCTACAAAAATAAAACAAATGTTATAGAAAATAATTCAGGCAACTTTTTTAATTAGTTAAAAAACTTTAATACAGTATACGTTAATGTGAATAAGGCAGTTTAATAAAAGTTGAAATTCCAAATGAATGTGAATCAAAGAAGCAGAAATAAATCTAAAAGGTGACTTATAATTTACTATCCATTAAGCATATGAATAAATCATCATTCTTTGAAAATAAAACTGAATATAAAGAGAAAATTTTGATCAGACATTTAAAATTTTTTTACTGAATATAATAAGTATGGTAAGTTAATCTATATATGCTTAAGTAGATTATATAGAAAGTTTTAGAACAGGTATGCTGAAAATAATAGTAAGAGAAAAGTATAATGTTATGACTGCTAATTTTACATTCATTTTCTACATAGTCTACACACTTTAATGTTTTTTTGCAAGCTTCCTACAGGCAGAAAAATTCTGTATAAAAAAGAACATAATTATTAGTTAACCCTAGTAAAAGTAACTGTCCTTAATATAGCCTATTTCACTGATTTATAAAGAGATTATAAAATTACTCTTTAACTTACACTTTTAGAATCCAACTCGTATAATTTTCTATGTTTCCATGAAGCATAGCATGTTCGAGGTTCAATTCCAGCTAAAAAGTCAACAAAACATATCCCATGGTTCTTTAAGTTGTTTGGCACTGATTTCAAGAGAAGTGGAGGATCAAACTTGGCTTAAAGATTTCTAGAGTTATGTCAAAAAAGAGGTGCATCTGTAGTAACTTTCAAACCATTGAGCAGTGTTCTATTATTAGAACCTCGAATTTACAAGCAAAATATAATTCTAACACAGCAGTGAAATAACACAAAAACAGGAAGATATAAAAGAGTACTAAAATATGTATTCTTCCTATAACAATAAAATTTGGTAAAAAGAAGTGAAAGTAGTAATCATGTCATAAATAAATTAATTAAAGAAACAAGAGTGATAAGACACTAGTAATTTCTAACCTTGATCACTTATTATAGAAATTACTTCCAATCCACAAATCTGTAACGTTTCAATTGCTCGTCACACTAGTTACTCCTAAAGAAAGTCATCAGATGGGGAAGTGAAAAAGTAACCAATACTTAAAATTTAAATAAATTAATTTTAGTGGTCAGTAGCATTTATAATTTGTCACATATTTTGATTTGATGTTATTTTTTTTTAAATGTATAATTTAAGTTAGTGTAAGATACTTATGTGCATTTCAAATATATACTAAATAATAATAAAAATTTGCATCGAAATACTGAATTCAATTATTATATCTAGAAAATATTATTATTTATTATGATTGATATAAATACAGAGAAAATTATTAAACATTCAAATTTAAGAGCTCTATTACACTAGCAAAATTACAATAGAAGGTAGTAAACATTCTGCCATCACATCATATTTAAAGTATTAATTCCATTAAAACATAAGTTAAAATGTGCTTTAGGTCCCCCCCTTGCCGCATTTTCAAAAAATCGCCAACTAGCGCTATTTTACGCGGAGTTGAATGCTCTGAGAGACATTAGGCAAAAAAGTGCCAGTTGGCGACTTTTTGAAAATGCGCCAATGGGGGGGACCTAAAGCACATTTTAACCAAAACATATTAAGATTTAAAAAAAATTTAGGAATCAGAGAAATATAAGGTACTTTTCCATTATACCGGCGCAAATCTCACCAAGCAGACTTTGAGGCGACAACACACAGTAAATAAAACATTTGGCGCAGTAATATTTTGCATAAAATATTTTGGCGCAGGCGACAAAATGGCGCTACTTTCTTTAAAAATGTATCGGCAAAAAGTTACCGGTGGCGATATTCCGTTTGGCTTTGGTTGCATCATTATTGGCAATTATTTGGCTGCGCCGATATAATGGAAAAGTACCAAATAATAACTATAAATATTTTATATGATTAAATGTACGAAACACGAGATTAATTGGGTCGATCTTATTTTAGCCCACCTTAGGCGACTTTTTCAATATCTCGCCAAATAATCAGCGATAATTATTTTAAAATGGCAACCCTAACAACACCTGAAGAGAAATGCGGCAACCCTACGGAACCACATTGGTTGATTTAAACTCCGTTCGAAAACTATTTAATCTTATTGGTACTATCGATTACTTTCAAATACTTCAATTTGGCAAGATTTTGAAAAATTGGCGAGATTTTGAAAAAGTCGCCAGAGGTGGACTAAAATAGGATTTTACCGATTAATTAATTCAATAACACAAATGGAAATTTCACATGTTCTATAAATAAGGTAGTTCTAATTCGTTCAAATTTATTTTAATATTTTATTTCAAAGCAATTATTAAACATACCTCATCTGAAGGAAACTTAAATAATATCACTCCAGGTGTTTCACTGTAACTTCTCAACAAAGACAATATCTATATTTGCTCAAAGAGAATTTTCTCTATAATTTATCCGGAGTCACATAAGATCCAGCATTCGCATCCATTCTAAAAATATACAAGAAAAACAGTACACAAGGAAGAAAAATATAAAGAAATAAAAAAGGAGAAATGTATAAAACAAGATAAATTAAGGAATTAATAACTTCAAATGTAAAAAATGTATCAAAAGAGAATCATCACGATTTCAACAACATACTCAAAACAACAAGCAACAGACTCAAAATAGTGGTGACTTCCGGGTTCGTTTCGAAATTTCGAGGCTTTCGTTTAGTTCCTGTGCAAAGGCATCGACAAAGGTAGCGCTACAATCGCTTATCAAACTTCGAAGTATGACCTCTGGTACTCTTTCTCTGTGGTCTGTTCATCACAAGAACTCTGCTAGACGATCGTCTTTGTTTATGGTGGACTTAAGGTGGGTTCAGACGAGGCTTATTATTGTCCGCAATAGAAGATCACGCCTACTTTTGGAAAATCACGTGATCACAACGGTACAATGGCAAATGATTGTCCCATCGGGACAAACATTGTCCGCGTTGTCTCAAGTGTTCACATGGGGACAATGCCGGGACAACAGCAGAGAGACAATGTTTGCGGACAATAAAAAGCCTCGTGTGAACCCGCCTTTAGAGAAACAAGGGAGCCCCGACAAGCATGCCATCGCAGTCGCAGGTTACGGTAGGAAAAGTACATTGGCACGTTTAGCGCCAAATTGGAGATTTTATGTGTAATTGCATTTAATTCTTGAAAACAAATTTTAAAAAAAATCACAAAGATGAAATTTATTTGATTACTCGCAATATTGAAAATATCTGGTATTCCTGTTATAAATATACAAAGAATAAAGCAAATCAAATAGAAAAACTGAATAATTATTCGTATGTCTAATGATTGCCCAAGAAGTAAATCATGCAAGACAAAAAAATTAATCGTCATCATTTAATTTGATTTAAATTTATATAAGCTATTAATATAAAAATCTCCGCAGCAAACGCGGCTAATTTAACATAAAAACAATAACATAATTAATTGTAATTATTTTATAATTTTCATAAAAAGTTGCTTTTATTCTGTTATAAAGTAAAATGTTCATACTTAAATATACTTGAAATCTTTCCAGATTAATATTTATTTTTCTGATACATATACTATTTTCTGAAAAACGAAATTAACAATTACGATTCTATCAATTTTTAGATTTTTAAAAATCAAACATTGATTTGTAACTTATTTCCAACATGCACAAGCTTTCTACAGTATAATTACAACATTATGCACAATTTTACGTGCTTGTGATTTTAAAGTAACTCCTTTCTTAAATCGAAAAGGTATTATAAAGGACGTCAAAATTTAAGAGACCAAAAAAAAAAAATGTGTTAAATAATGAAATGCAGTTAATATTGACCAATTTAAAGAATAATAAACATTAATAAAATATAAAAGAAGTAAGCTAAGCGAATATAAAGATCGTGCAACTGTTACTAAAGCTAGATGACGAATGAGAAACCAGTTTTTCTTATCGCTGAAAGTTTTTTTTGACGCTACAAAGTTTTTCTGACGCAAAAAGGGGGGGGGGGAAGAGCACCCTCTCCCCCCCAGACTTCCTTCCGATTCAATCCATTCAAAATGGATCTTCCCTACAGAAGCATGTTTTTATAATGCCTGCCGTAAACATAGACGATCGTCTAGCAGAGTTCTTGTGATGGACAGATTGTAATTAAAGAGTGAAGCGCTCTAAATTTTCTGAACAAGAATGAGTGTCTTTGCGCTTGCTCTGATTTAACTTGATAAAATTAGTACTATTCATTTTAGTGCTAAGAAAGGAGTGGAGAAATATGAATGGACATAAAGTTTTATTACCCTTGTAAAGATTTTTTTTTTCTTTCGTGTTTGAAAATATGAAATTAGACATCCAGCAGACGATTTTATGAATTTTAATGGTTACTAAAAGATATACAAAATGCTTAGTATATTTTATCATTTTCAACCCGTAAAAAAATTAGTAACATCCTTTTTTCGAAATATTTTTAAAGATAATTAAAAGATTTTATTAAAAAAATGCAAACTATTTGCCTCCATGCCAAAATTTATCCATCTCTGTTTCTGTTTTTTTCGAAGCAGACACTTTTCCCTTTACAAGACGTTCTAAGTGTCTAAATGAAAATTTGGAAAGAAAAGTTAAAATATATCAAGTATTTCGCCTACATTTAAAATTTCAGCCATCTAGCTGAATAGTTTATTTTTCAATTGTGGGAATCCAACTCAAATTGAAAGGGAAAATTATTTTTCGAAAGATAGTTTTAATTAAGGGAATGGAATATTTGTAAATAATGCAAACTATATGCGTCCATGCAAAAATTTATGCATCTCTCTTTCTGGGTTTTTCAAGACGGACCTTCCTCCCTTTAGAAGACGTTCTAAGTATCTAAATGAAATTCTGGAACGAAAAGTAAGAATCTTTCTCAAGTCTTAGACCAAATGATTTCAGTTTACCATAAAGCAGCGATTCCCAACCTATAGGGCTCGCTCCCCGCGAACAGTAAAGGAGGAAGGCGAGTATATCCAAGAGAAAATGTTGGTTTAAAAAATTGATTAACTGACTGAAAGGAAAGCACGCATACACATAGAAAACAAAATACATTTCGAACGTTTTTAATAATTTATTAAAGTAAAACAGCTGACTAAATAAAATCACACTAAATTAAAATCAAATTTAATAATTATAAGCAACTTCCTTGGGCCTTTCTTGTTGAGCACTTTTATGCAAGCTATGAACCATGCGGGCTTTGTTGCACGACGATCGGTTTATTGACTGAAAAACGCAATGGACAAAAGGAAGGTTTAATATTAGAAATAGGCACTCTCAATTCTGTTTCTATATTTAGCCGAGATCTATATTTTGTCTTCAAAGAAGCCACAGCAGAGAATCCAGTTTCACAAAGATAGGATGTCGGAAATGGTTATAAAATACTAAATGCCCTTTTTTTTATAGCAAAAAAAAAAAAAAATCCTCTACTAATGCTCGAAATTCAAATAGTGGTTTATTACTCAATTGTCATTTAGTTTCGCCACTTGTCGCGAAGTTTATGAGTTCTTCCTCATCAGTTGAGAGTCCTCCGGGAATCATGAAATGGATCCCTAGCCCACTTGTAACTTGCTATCAGCTTGTCATTAGCAAGAAGATACTTTTTAAAATCCTTTGCCAGCATGGCTAAATGATTTTCAATGGTGGCAAGAACAACTTTTACATGTTCTTCTTGCCTTGTAAGTTTTAGTACTATCATCCACATTTGCAAACATTGATAGGTTTTCTTGCTTAAAATTTCTGCTCCATAATTACAATTATCTACAGAAAGCATTCGCTTTACCACTCGTATCCATGCACATGCTTCTTAGAGTTCAAGATTCAAGTTATTTAATTTCTCGAATATGTTGACCAAGTAGTTCAATTTCATCACAAATAAACCATCGTTAAAATTATCGGTCTCCGTTCTGTTTTCATATGGGAAAATGAGGATTTCTTCTCATAATTCATAAGCACGTTGCAAAAATTTCCCCCGTGATAACCATCTTGCCTTGCAATAAAATAGTAACGTTGAATGTACTGAACCCATGTCTTTACAGCGAGTGGAAAAGATTCTCGATTTCAGGGTCTCATTTTTATATAATTTACTACGGTTACAACCGTAGTTTACAAAATATTCAGACCAGGACTCATTCCTTTCGAAGCTAATACTTCTCTATGAATCATTCAATGTGTCCAGACGCATGGAGGCGATTTTTGTTTTACAAGTGCTTGTATACCTTGGCATCTTCCTGACATTGAACGAGTACTATTGGTACATATTCCGACGCTATTTTTCCATTCTGTGTTTTTCCCACTAATAAAATCATTTAAACTAGCAAATAATGCTAGAGCTGTTGTTTTAAGTTCTATTAGTACGCAGGAAGGTAGTTCTACTACTGACATATTATCACTAATTCAAACATAAACAATTAAATGAGCATCTACATTACTATCTGTTGCTTTGTTGCTTTCTTTAAACAAACAAATTGTGAATTTTGTTTCAAGTCAGGTCAAATCAGGTCAACAAACAAAATCCATCGTTTTAGTAAATACTGACGCATGCGTAATCTGATTCTCTTGTCACTGTTTCAAACCAGTTTAAAATTTTTAATGACTTTAATTAATTGAGACAATTCTTTAGAATTCAGATAATGAATAATTTGGAAATCAAGTTGTAATTTTTGTTGCGATAAATCGCCAAATACGACAACCTTCTGCATTATTTTCTTATAAGCCTAATATCGAAAAATGGCGATAGATAGTCAATTTGCTGCCTACGAGTTCTGAGGCCTCAAACAATTTGTTGCCCACACATTTTGGGGCTTCAAAATCCTCAAACTAAAGCAACATCATGTTCTCACATGATATTAAAAAAAGAACAAAAGGGTAAAGTAATTCATTTTTAATGTATCACATTGATGTGCATGTCTAGACTAGTGTAATGACTTTTTAAAATTTGCATTAAATGTCTCTAAGTTAATATGCTGTGTATATTTATTTTCTGAATGACTCTATTTAAACATTTTTTAACATAAAGAAGTAATAAAATTATCGTTTCACATAAAAATCGTTTAAACATGTTAGCAAAAAAATTAATTAAAGACGAAATTCGTTAAAAAATTCATTTTGCCCGAGGTATTTCTGCTCCGAGTAATGCTTTTCATTATAAAATTGCGATTTTGTCAAAGAAATTTTTAAAAAATATCAAAACATATATTCAACCCAAATTCTTGGATTGGATATCAATATGCTGAATTCTTTTTCAGCAGAGGGCCGCAGTGGCTTGGTGGTAAGGTCTCGGCTTCGGAACCGGAGGGTTTCAGGTTCGAGACTCGATTCCACTGAAGATCCGAAGTGTGAGGGGGTCTCTTGCACGTTAAATCTGTCAGGCCAAAGTCTTCCCGCTGGTGTGGTGTGGTGTGGAGAGGGGGGTGCCACTTCAGGTGTCCTCCTCCTCATCTGACCGTGGTTCAAAATTAGGAGGTCCATCCCCAAATAGCCCTCGTGTTGCTTTAAACGGGACGTTAATATAACTAAACTAAAAAAAACTTTTTCAGCAAATTAAAATGAAATAAAGGATTATTTTCGGTCAAGCATATGGGTATAATGTTAAACGCTCTTGCTATACTAAATATAGTAAAAGAAATCGGAAGAATTGTTATTTTCTTGGAGTAATTAATAGCAAAAACAAAATGACGCATTATTAAATAAATATGCAAACGTTCATTTTTTTTCCCTTTGCTAAAAATTTAAGGCCCTAAATGGTTTCTTGCACCCTGGCCCCTTCTTAGAGATAGTCGACTCCGATGGGGATTTAAAAGTACCCAAAATGGAAGACCACCTTAAAGGAAATTTTTCAGCCAGCAAAGCAATAATAAAAAAAATACCACCATAGATTAACTCCATTCTATACAAACTGCGAATAATATTTCTATCTATGATCTACTACTAAATAGTATTGTTAAGATTTCTCAATACGTTTGCTTCACTTTACCAACCATCAACCCCCCGTGGAGGGGACCATGTAATTGAGGATGAGATACTTCGGGTATGGTGGTTGAATCTCGCCAACCCGGTGGGTACAATAAAAGATGGGGGTTCTGGCCCTCCCATCGATGATGGAATGCACTCCCAACGGGAAGGGTTGTACCGTGGCTGGTGATGGCCCTTAAGACTCAACCATAGTTCCCGATAGTGTTGCTCTAGAGCCGGTAAGGTCATTTAATCTTGCGTGGTTCATCCGTGTGCCTTAGTGGCGAAGCAGAGGACAGTGATATAACTTTGATGAAATCATCGTAATTAGCTACACAGCTCTTTTGCTTCTCATTGCTTTATCGTTAGTAGACTGGAATTGGCCTTGATGATTTTTTTTTTCCGTACTCAATCTGTATAGAAGTGCTAAGATTACATATTATTCTAACGATTCAAAACAGATTTGGTTGAAAAGTTTAATGGCTAATATTTAGTAATTAGTTTACTTTTGGTTTTATAAAAATTGGATGTAAAAAATAATTTTTAAATTTACTATCTAAATGCTTTTATTTTTTAAATATGATAGTTGATCTAATAAAAAATTTAACTCTATCCTTTCTGGCAACATTTTGGAAGCTCGATCTTGGTTGATTTTCTGATATGATTCGTAAAAACTGTTAGTTTTTATTGTTGTAAAAATTATGTAAAAATTATCATATTTGTGTACTAAATACTTCAGAAGATTGAACATACTTCAGAAGTTTCTTACAATATTGCCTCAGAAGCACATTTAGCCATTTAAACAAATTTTTTTCGAATGAATTGGGGTTAAATTATCAGTTTGCAACTTGATTGCATTATTTAACAAATGTTGTAACAATCATTGAAAAATTAAGAAAAATTCTGTATATTAGAGGTGATTGGTTGAATTAAAAAAAATCCTTTATGTATCATGACTTTATTTCCTTCTAGTTTATTCCGATATATAAATATATTACTAAATGTCATTTGATATTTTAAAATAATTGATTAAAAATTGCTTTTTGAAAATATATTTTCGACGATCATTAATTTCTTTAGAATTAATTAATCATTTTATTAAAAGTATTCAACTGAAAGATACACAGGAAAAAGAAATCACGCAAAATTGTCCCAAAATCCGATCAAAAATTATTAATACGATTTAACGAATGGTACCGTTCCATCAAAACTCAAATACTCACTAATTCCAGATAATGTTTTATAGGGCACTGGCATATAATAGCTCCGAAATATTAACTTTTGGTATGGATTTAGTATTTTTACTGAAACGATCGTGTCATCCTTTTCGAATTATTTGGCGATTAATCCCTGGTATGCGATTGATAATATAAACAAAGCGAATTTTCGTTTTAAACAATGTTTTTTAATCGATTGAAACAAAAATTTGTTAAAAAAACTACACTTGTTATCACAAAGTCACATACCAAATTTCATGCATTTATATAATTCGGTTTTTGAGTAATTGCTTTTACATGTTTCTATTGGGTTGTTCGGAAAGTCATTTCGTATTTTTTTGTCAAAATGAAAAGAAATTTTCGTTTAATGAATAAATTATTTATTAAATTATAAAATTGCCATTCTGGTCTAATACCTTTTGCCATATTTTTGGTAGTAACATGATTACACGCTCATAAAAGTTTTGGTCTTTGCTGTAAAAAAAAACTGATCGAAGTGGTTTTTGGCCTCCTCATTTGAAGGAAAAATTTTGCAAATCAGTTCTGGTACTGATGTACTGTTAACACATCTTCTCCACACATATTGGCTAATTTATTTCTGGCTTGAACAGCATTTTTACCTTTTATATAGCAAAAAAGAAAAAAATGACGAAAATGCTGTTTATTGCTCTCCATATTTAAAAGGGCACCATCCAAAAACTACTGCGAAGAATCAGCTGCACTTTTTCACACTCAAGCCTTGCTATATCAGCTCTTAAAACATAAAATGATTTTGCGGTTTAAGTATGAAATTGGGTGCGAAAAATACAATTAAATCCTCTGTCGGGAAAAAACGAAATTACTTTCCGAACAACCTAATAAAAATATAGACATATAGATAACCACCAGCTTTTTCGATTTGACTGAAAACTCGATAGTTGTTTAGACTGTCGATGTTAAATCAGTGTGCTGAATTTTATCCAAGTAGCTCTCTTTCTTTCTTAATTATCGAGTTTGCTTACATTCAAACAGTCGGACTATCTCTGAACTGATTTTGCTCGAGATTTGATAGAAAACCGAAAACTGAGTGCAAAGACAAAGTAAAAAAAAAACTCAACCGTCTAGCGCATAGTTTTGAGTTATACTTGTCACAGACAGAAGCACATTTTTCCAAAAATGTGTTTTTCGAACTCAGGGAATTAAGTCTGAAGCGTGGACATTCTCCAAAATCTGGAGTTCGAAATTTTTAACGATTACTACACTTTCTCTATACCACGTTTACTAGAATGTGAAAATTAACCTTTTCCTTAACATTTGCTCCTCAGCTCAGATATAACATTATCCAGAATTTCTGCAAATCTTCATCAGTTTCGTGTGCCTAAAATGGCGGAAATCACGCAACAAGTTCGGTAGTTCAGCGATCGATACGGCGGCTTCCCTCTAACAGGTGGGCGAGCTTCCCATAATTCCCTTTTTTCTTGCTCCTCCCAATGCGGTTTTCAATCAATAAATCGATCGTCGTGCCACAAAGTCCGCTTGATTTACAGCTTGTATAAAAATATTGTTCTAAAATATATTTAAAATTATATTTGAAAAACTAATTAAATTTGGACGGAACATTTCTTACGACTACTATATTAGTAGTATTTGAAAAATAATTTTTAATATTCTAAAATGGGGTAAAAATTATTTTTATACGGAACTGTTTCGTTAATTTATAAGGAAAAAAAATATTAAATTCGCTCTAAATTTGAAATAAATTAAAATTCTAGTTGTAATTTTCCAATAAATCGTTTCAATGTTCAACTCTTCACCTTATATCTGCACCAAATTTGGTAGTTCTAAATCAATTGTGGTTCTGCACAACGCCACTACACATACATACATAGTCTCCTTTATTATTAACTAGCCGCCTTTGGCGACCAGCTGTTTCGTCATGAGTAATGCGTTCTAAAATTTTCAATTAAGTCACATATTCATTAGCCTTGAAGTCATTCCGGGCATTGATTGGCCTGAAATTAAAAAAGTTTTTTTCCGTGATGCTGCCAAAATATTAAATATGTTTTTTTTAAAGAAAGCGAAAAAGGAAAAAGAAAATGAATAAATGATCTAGATATTGCAAACGATTAGATAGAAACCTTTGCTTTGCATTTCTTTTTTTAGAAGATATCCCATTTTATGTTTCTTTTATTTTATCCAGTCACGTGCTAAAAGTATTATTTCTTGATTTACGATGATAGTTTTTTTTTATTATTTGAACTTCCGGCATTGTTTTCTTTTATTTTATCCAGTCACGTGCTCAAAAAACATGGTTAAAATATTTCTTTAAAAATTCGTTAAAAATAGAAGCTTGAGTTATACATTAAAACACTGATACCATTAGAAAGCTAATTTTTTTTATCTTTAAATTGATGTAAAAATCACGTTTGTGCGATAATATTTTCGGAAGTTATAGCGGAAAAACGTCGAAATTTCGCTTAAATTTTAATTAATTCAAATTCTAATTGAAAATTCGAAAAAAGGGCTCCGAGGTGCACATTCCCGATCTCCAAGGTATACATGTACCAAATATGGTAGCTGTAGGTCCAACGGTCTGACCTGTAGAGCGCCAACACACACACACACACGTACACACACACAATGAGCTTTATTATAAGCATAGATATAGATAATCTGGATAAAAATAATTTTTTGACAATTACTATGCTTACTCTGTACATGAGAAAGTAAAAATAGATATTTAACAAATTGAAGCAATTTGCCAAAATAAATGCAGCCTTTCCTAGGAGATATATGCATATCTACTCAGAAACGACTGATGAATATAAATATATGCAAAAATATTTTAGGGTAGAAAGTCGAATAATACGTCATACGACTTAAGAAATTTCCTTTAAAATAGCAATAAACACTTTACATCCCAACCCAAGTTCATATAAAGTCAAGTTCGAGTTAAATAAAAAATTGTCAGGCTTCAAGTTTTTAGAAATAATTCAATTAAAGTAATAATAGGAACGGAAAAACTCTCCCAATTCACTCTGTAGAAATTAGGAGAAATAAACACTAAGTCAAGATTTACAATCTTTTTATATTTAAAAATAACCATGTAACCCAAAAAAACTTACTCATACGCTCTCTTATAAAAGATTTATCCCAGAGAATACTTAGCTAACACTGGTATACAATATTTACGAAGTATTAACCTTTGACGTGAATTCAGCATCTTTACGGAATCTAGCGTACGATTTTTGGTGAGTTATTTGACGACTAACTCGAGCTACTTGGAATTAAAATTTAGAAATCATTACAAATGGATTTTGATAGCATTAAGAAGTTAAGAACTTCTACTGGTGTAATTTTACAAGATCATTAAATAAAGCTTGCGAAATTTTGGAAAATGAAGTACAGGACTAATATCTTGCCGCACAGATAGCTCTTTTAGAAAAAAAATATACAAAATTAAATATTTTTTTAGAATCTGGAATATGAAGTAATCACTGCTAATAAAGATGTTTTTAGAAACAAAAAATAATTTATAGAGAAGACAAAACGCTTTAAAAAAACCCAAATAAGATGTAACCGTGATGAGAGAATCCGTCGATAATACTAATCGTAAATTTAGACTTCAAGAAAATAATTAGTTCCAGAACTGAAACGATTGAGTGGAAACATTAAGGAATAGCTCCAATGTTTGGCAGTTTAAAAAGATTCATGGAGATAATGTGGACGGTGACAAATTTCAGTATCTGTTGCAATCAACACCAAAGTTTTCGCTTGCTAGGCAATTAGTAGAATATTTCCCACCAACAGGAAAAATTAGAAAGCTGTCAGATGCTTCACCATAGTTTCAGAAGAGATGATTTACTGATAGAACTTTACTTCAGACAGCTACTTTCGATTCTCATAAATAATGTGAATTCTCAAGGTCAAAAGTATTCTTTAGTTAAACTATATCAAAGTATAGAATTATTTCTATACCTCTTGTAGAGCTTTATGTACTAAATGATTTATTGAGAGATTATGAACGTATTCAAAACTTAATTTGTTACAAAAAAAGTTTAGGGAATGATAGGCTGACTCATCTCTTAAATTTTCTTAAAAAAGAAATCGAATCGGA